>JAJJMA010195351.1:0-11094 GCA_023529015.1 Papaver nudicaule | reverse complement strand
AACACACTCTGGATCCCATATAATACATAATATGAGCAATACTCATGATGCCATGGCATGAAATTAGTGACTGAAAGCCAGACTGAAACTGCAACAGGATAGGATGTAATGTTGGCCGGGGAAATTGGCACCCCTAGCGCAGCGGAACACAAAGCTAAAGAAACAGGCGCATGAAGGAATCTTTTTTTTTTTTTTATGGATGCGACTGGTGCCCCTTAAGTTGACGGGCAATACTCATCAGGTTGCCCTGGTTTAGCTGAGTTGTGCCCCTTAACCAACACCATGGATGTTCAAATAAATATTCCTAATATTCGTTGTACACAACTTCTAGGAATCTCACATAAGGAAACCACTTCTAACAAGGAAACCACTTCTAATTATCTGTTAACCTGTCTGTATAAAAGACTCTTATTATCAGTTAAAATCTATTTCAAACAAGCTCAAGTCTCTGGTTTCAAACATAACTTTCGTCCAAGTATTTTTTTTTTCTTTTTCTGTTTTTGTTGATAGAACTGTTAGAATGGCTGGAGGAGCATTAGCAATTGGTATAGATTTAGGGACGACATATTCATGTGTTGGTGTATGGCAGCATGACCACGTAGAGATTATTGCGAACGACCAAGGGAATCGTACTACTCCATCTTATGTAGCTTTTAATGAGTCTGAGCGTATGATTGGTGATGCTGCTAAGAATCAAGCTGCCGTGAATCCTATCAACACCGTTTTCGGTAAGCTTATCTTTCCCTATCGATTTTGGATCATGTTTCTTGCTGGTTATTTGATTAATTGTTCAGTTTTTGTTCTTGGTGCATTCAATTCCTAGATAATAGTATCAATTGTATCGTCGTCAAAATTAGGACACAATTGCTCGCATATTTAGATTTATACAGATTGTTTCATGAACATGTTTTCTGTTTTGTAGATGCGAAACGTCTAATTGGTAGGAAAATCAACGATAGTTATGTTCAGAGTGACATGAAGCTATGGCCTTTCAAAGTCATTGAGGGAGAAGATAAGAGACCAATGATTCAAGTCGATCACAAAGGCAAGGAAGTAGAGTTTTCAGCTGAAGAAATCTCATCTATGGTTCTCATTAAGATGAAAGAAACTGCCGAAGCTTACATTGGTTCAACTGTTAAGGACGCTGTTATTACGGTCCCTGCATACTTCAACGATTCACAGCGCCAAGCTACCAGGGATGCTGGTACCATTGCTGGCCTTAATGTAATGCGGATTATCAATGAACCGACAGCAGCTGCAGTTGCCTACGGTCTTGATAAGAGGGCGACACGCGTTGGTGTGGAGAATGTGCTCATCTTTGATCTCGGTGGTGGCACGTTTGATGTGTCTCTCCTATCCATCAACGAGGGTAGATTTGAAGTCAAGGCTACAGCTGGAGATACACATCTCGGAGGAGAAGATTTTGATAACAGAATGTTGAATCACTTTGTTCAAGAGTTTAGGAAAAAGCACAAAAAGGACATTACTCGAAACCCAAGGGCTCTTAGGAGGTTGAGAACATCATGTGAGAGGGCAAAAAGAACTCTCTCATCGACTACTCGGACAACCATCGATATTGATGCTTTGTACCAAGGAGTTGATTTTCATTCTTCCATTACTCAGGCTAAATTCGAAGAGCTGAACATGGATTTGTTCAAGAAATGTATGCAACCTGTTGAAGTGTGTTTGACAGATGCTAAGATGGACAAGAACAAAATTCACGAAATTGTGCTTGTTGGTGGTTCCACTAGAATTCCCAAGGTGCAGTCTCTGTTGCAGGAATTCTTTAATGGGAAAGAACTCTGCAAGAGCATCAACCCTGATGAGGCTGTGGCTTATGGTGCTGCGGTACAAGCTGCTATTCTGAGTGGCGTGGGCAATGAGAAGGTGCAGGACCTGGTGTTGTTGGATGTCACCCCTCTTTCTCTTGGTATTGGGATAGGAGTAGATGAAATGAGTGTAATTATCCCAAGGAACAGCACCATTCCCATCAAGAAGCAACAGGAGTATGTAACAACCCAGGACAATCAAACCTTTGCATCCATTAAAGTGTATGAGGGTGAGAGAGCTAGAACATGTGACAATAACTTGTTGGGTCATTTCACTTTGAATGGTATTCCTCCAGCACCTCGTGGGGTTGCTAGGTCAACAGTGTGCTTTGATTTGGACGCCAATGGCATACTGAATGTGTCTGCTGTGGACAAGACAACTGGGAATAAAAATCAGATCACTATTACAAATGACAAGGGGAGATTGACTAAGGCAGAGATTGATAGATTGCTTCGAGAAGCTTTGAAATACAAGTCAGAAGATGCAGAATACAAGAATAAGGTGGCGTCGAGGAACTCTTTTGAGAATTACACATACGACATGAGGAACATGATTGATGAAATCGGAGAAAACATGGCATTGGATGATAAGAAGAAGATTCAGGATGCAGTCAACAATGCCATTCAGTGGCTGGATAGCAACGAGCTACCTGACACGGACACTACAAATGACAAGATGAAAGAGTTACAAAATGTATGCAACCCTATAATAACTAAGTCGTACAAACAAGGTGGTACTGATAATGGTACTTCAAAAAGAGCTAGCATCCCTAGAAACAAAAGACCCAAAACTGAGGGTGGTTCCAGACCCACAAGACCAAAAACTGTGGGTGGTTCCAGACCCACAAGACCAAAAACTGTGGGTGGTTCCAGCCCCAAAAGACCCAAAACTGAGGGTGGTTCAAGCCCCAAAAAACCCAAAATTGAGGTAATTCTGATAGATTAGGCTACCTTTTCTACTACTTCTGGTTCAGCTAAAAGCAAACAAGGTGGTGCTTTTCTAAGTTCTTGAAGTTTTTTCCCTTTTCATCATCGGTTTTTGTATTCTTGACTATATGTATTATCTTTTATAATTTGCGGTGCCTAATGCTACTGCACATAACGTTACAAGCACTTATGTCAAGTCTCCTGTAAAAACTGCATTACTGACTGAGAGGATTGGATTGGGCTGCAGAATCTCAGCACAATTTTGTTTGTCCCAAGGCTATCAACTATTGGATTAATGCGATAGGGTCCAAACAGAACTAGCAACAGAGCATTCAAACAGTAGATGTTCAAGAGTTTCAATACAATCACTAAGACTCATCTTTAGAGAGAGTAGGACAACTCCCCAAAATATGGGCATAAAAAAGCTGATAAGATGGTGGCATATACAACTACAATAACTGCTAAGTTTGTATGCTAAAGGATACTAGCCTGACAAGGACTCTTATGTGAGTGCAAGTGTCAAGACATATTAAGGTGCACGAGAAAAACAAGCACGAAAAAAAAAATACATTAAGGGTGTGGAATAATCACCACCGGCCGTATAACTTAATGACAAAAATATGGTATCTTTAGTTCAATGGGGAGCATAAGAATGATATGCTGAACCCATCAAAAGATTCATCCCAGCAGTTATATTTAACCACATAGCTGCTAGATAACAAATACAGACACAAAGAGTTTGAACACTCATCCTAACCAAGGCGGTTCAATTAGATTCCTAACAAAACCTATCTGCAGGAAAATTTTCTGTATACTAACAATTTTCATATGCATATCATTCGAGAAAATTTAAAAGAGATCAATATTGCAATTATTTGGGAACAAAGTATGAACTTTATCCTACAGAATAAAGCATGAACTTATGAACAAAGTTAGCAATTACCTCAACGGCTCGCAGTTGAAGTAGGAAGAAAAAAAGGATCTTGTTTGTTCTTGTAGATACTAAATAAATGCTTTGGGTAGCTGCTAGCTACCCTCTTGCAGTCTTCTAGCGCTTCAGGAGTGAATGTCTCCAACTCCTTCACGGACTTCTTTAAGTCACCTTTGCGGTCCCCTGTCATTAGAAACTCTGCCAAAGTTTTAATCATGTTGAGGTAGAATAACCATGAATTTACTAAGAAGTTAAACAACCATGAGAAGTTACTAACGCAATCCAGATCTGAAAATCAATCTAAGAAGCTTTTGTTTTCCGTAAAAAGGATTGTGCAATTATAGGGAAAACCTGAAAGTTGAAATTTGAAACTAATAGAGCAAGGGACGTTAAAAGATAAAAGTGCAGTCAGTTTTTTCTTCTTATTTCTATGTCAGTAATAGTTACACCATGTGATGTGCTGATCGTTCCTATTGACCAACCTTTGACTTGAAGAACATCTGAACAAGGATGGCAGAATTAGAAAGTCTAAGATATAAAAAAATGAACTTTCAACATTGTTACACCCCTGAACATGACAGATATTTGGCAACTGAAAAAGGAGCAGTAACAACATATTAAAACGAAATGAAGGAAAAGTGCAGGGCATTCTTAATTATACCTGAGTGCATCAAAATTATAAAACAACCCATTTGCAGAATTTTCTTCGAGGGTTTGCTGTCGATAGAGAGCACAACCAGCTTTCATAAAGAGCTAAAGGTCCTCTTCAAAGGAAGAAATTACATCAGCCTCAAGTTCCCATTTAACTTCTTTTACTTTGTTCCTGTGTTTCGCCGCCATCCTGTTCCCAAGAGATTCGGAATCACTTGATCAGTCAAAACTTCCCTTAAAAGCTTCACCAACACTTTCATCTTCACTATCGAAACAAACCAATTCAACCGAGTTCTCAGCAGTTGTGTTGTCTACCTTGTCATATTACTTCACACTCAATCCTAAATGATTTTCAGATGAAGATTCATATACGGTGCTCTCTACAGCCTGTCATTCTCATCTTCAGCATTCTGCCCCCCCACACGGCACCTTAGGACTATCAGAAGATATGCTCATAGCAGAGCATTTGGTAACTTCATTATCCAGTCGACAATGTGTGTTCCTGTCAACTCTATCCTCATTCAATCCATTGAATTCGGTATCACGTTTGCTCACCTCATTGTCTACTTCTCTTTCATTATAGCGAGGAGCATCATCTTGTAAGCCACGCGGTTCTGAAATACAAGATTCCACAGTTCCGTTTTCCATCCTCAAGATTCTAACCTCCAAATCAAAAACCTTGTTCCTCCAAAATTCAACCTCACCCTGTGCTACCCTTTTCTCGTTCACCATATCTTTCTCCATCTTCTTCAATTCCGCCTCCAAGTAGGTGACTCTTCCACATGTTCTTTCCTCCTTTCTGCCCCTAACAATCCCATCCAAGTTTCCATTTCTTTCTTGTCTCCTCTCGAACTCTTTGGATTCCTCTTCAGAAGCAATCTTCATTGATTCTAATTCCGCTAATTTTCCCTGGATCCCAATACACTCCATTGTCTTCTTCTCAAGCCCTTCCAGCAATTTAACACACTTGGTTTTACAAACCTCCAAAATTTCCTCCAATTTCATTTCACATTTCTGGGTTTCTTCTTCTTCTTCTTCTTCCAATGATCTCACTTCTTCTTCTTGATAAAACCTTTTTTTCAACTGATCATCAGAATTCTCTGGAGTCTTCTCTTGAGTCGTTCTAAACAGTGTAGGTTATCCTGATACCAAGTGGAATTGTAATGATAATCACAATAATTGCTTGGATTATGAGAAATACTAAGGGGGTTTTTGCATCTCCATCTTTTTCCATCTGTTCTCTTGCATCTTCGATTATCTTCAAGCTTTTTCTCCATGGCGCCCTAACCCTAAGAGAGAGAAAATGAGAAGTTTGAGCGGAAAAGAATGACTGATGATAGTCAACAGACTTGTTTTGACTAACTTATCTTCTTTTCTTTTACTTTTTACTTTGGATAATGCCAAAGATTTTGGGCCTGGCTCATTTTACCGTTTTTTGTTCACCAATTAGGTTAGCTAGATTTCCCTAGACATGATCATGTACTTGAAGTCAAATTGTAGGCCGAAAAGTTGAGTCACCTTTTTAAAAACCATGGCCTATTTTAAAAATTCATCTTCTCTCCCTAGCCAGAAATCAAAAGTTGAATGTGAAGTTCCCTTTCAAAGGGCGAATGGTGATGGATGGTGTGCGAATGGCCAATGGCCAAGAGCATGGCGGTGTGCCAATGGCCAAGAGCTAAGCTAGAGCTCGAGAGCTAGAGCTATAAGCAATGGCTCCGTGAAAGAGACCATTCTCTAGGTGTTGAGAGATACACCGTTATGTTATGGTTAGGGGTGTTGAGAGACACACCATTATGGTTTGGTGAAGAGAAGATCATCTTGTATGTTGATGGTGGAAGAGACATCGTTGGTGTTGGAGAGACATTGGTTAGAAGATGATTATCTCGTTGTATGAGATAGTAGTATCTCATATGGGTGAAGACGATATTGGTGATTATGGAAGGTTTCGTTCAAGGGAGTTATCTTTGGGTTTATGATCAGCACCATGTTGGATCATAGGTTGATGATTGATTCATCAATCATCATTGTGTATGTAATTCTCTATTTGGTGTTCCATATTATCAATGAAGAGGTCATCGCCGTTCCCGTGGATGTAAGCAATATACACACATTGTGTACTATTGACGAACCACGTTAAATCTTGTGTGCTTTACTTATTGTTTCTTATTGTGTTTGCATCTTGTTTATCTTCGCTCTACATGTCGATCCAATGAACGGTTCTTGGGTGTGATTATTCCGATATAATCCAAACAATTTAATCTTTTTTTTCCATATACTCCTCTTACACCATCAAAAAAATAGTTTTCCATTCACATTAGTTTTTTACACTCCCATTATACAGCCTCTCTAAACTATTGGCTAATGTGAAATTGAGTTTGTTTCATAAACAATAATCATACAAACAAAAATGAATGGCAGCCGATAGTAGGAAAAGGAAATTTCCATTACCTATAGTATCATACATTTTATATCCGCTCATTCGAATACTGTGTTGTATCTACTTTTTAGCAGGAAAATTACGAATGAGTATTCCTAGACTTTTAAACTTGAAACTTATTTTCTCTAAAGTGGTTAGAAAGATATCAGAGCTTGATTTTCTTTTTTTCTTTTGAAATAATCATAAGAGGTCCATAACTCTAGCTAATCCAAAGCCACTCATATTGGACCTCATCAACCGCATAATAGTGAGTTGATTTTTTTTTTATCAGAAGAGAAGATATATTAGAATGATAGAATTTACAGTGCGACTACCAAAAGTAGTGTAAATGAAATAAAATTACGTTGCTATAAGAAAATCTCGTCCCAGTATTCCAGCACCGTACTAGCAAAGTTAAGGTGTACTCTTCTGCCTGCAGCTGCTGCCCAAGAAAGCACCAAAGAACGAGCCTCAGTTCCCAACTCTCCATATGTTTTCTAGTTATATTAATATCTTCGAAAGATTTGGAATTTCTTTCTCTCCACAAAATCCAACAAACCGCTGCTGGAATCAGTTCCCAAATGTAGTTGCCTGAGCTCGAAAATTTAGTGTGGTGTCAACAATGAGCCAAAGTATTGAAGGAATCTGGAGTGACCCAAGACCAGTGGCTAGGTATATAGTTGAAGTCCAAATAAAATGGTCAACTTTGCATTGAAGAAATAGGCAATTGTGCGTCTCTGCCTCTTTACCACAGAGTATGCATGAATTATACAGATTTACATTCTTCCGTTGTAGAACGTCAATGGTGTTTAGTTTACCATGAAGCAGACACCACATTAGGAAAGAGATAAAACTATATGGGAAATCTGCAACGCCATCATCTTCGACAAGTTTGGACTATAGGGACTTGACAGAGAAAGTACCAGTTTGATTCAAAGGCCTTCTTATAGTGTCTGGCATAGTGTCTAAAGTAGGTGGCGCGTCTCCAATGATTAGCATCATGCTAGCAAATTGATCAGCTTCGATATACTCCCTCCATTCCAAAATAATAGGTCAGTTTGACTTTTTCCTATTTTTTCCTAAAATATAGGGAACTTAATTGAACTAAAAATACTTGAGCTAAACTAATTTTTTTTTTTAGGATTGGTTTATCGTGACTTGTATTATGGATTAACAAAAAAAAAAAAGTTCAAGTCAATTATTTTTAGTTCATTAAGTTCCCTAAATTTTGGAAAAAAATAGGAAAAAGTCAAACTGGCCTATTATTTTGGAACGGAGGGAGTATTTGTTAAGGTATTCTTGAAGTCAAGACTCCAGTTTCCTTTAGCAGTAATCATGTCCATGATTTTTGCATTTTTATCCCTTGTGATTTTGTACAAACCTTTGCGAAGAGAAGCTAAAGATTTATTGCCAACCCAATTATCATTCCCGAATCTGATGTAGAATGAATTTTTGTTAATCAGATGAGTTGTATTTTCTATAGACCTACAACAAGAAACACCGTAAGTATCCGTAACATTCTATGGAGTCCAGGACGAGAAATCCCCACCATATTTGTCTGTAATTATCTTGCACCACAGCTTGTTCTTTTCAACACTAAATCTCTAACACCATTTTGCTAACATAGTTTCATTCATCAACCTGAGATTATACACACCCAAACAACCTCTCTCTTTAACCAACTCCCATCTAACTAAATGACTAGTTTTTAAACCCTCATTATACTCCCATATATAAGAATTCCCTCATCTTCTTCTCAAGAATATTAATGACAGAAACATGAGCTCTAAATAAACAGAAGTAGTATAACGGTAATGCAGTGAGGATACACTTGAGAAGTGTTAACTTACCTCCCTTAGTTAAATTTATCTGCCACCAAGTTGTGAGTCTAGCATCAAACTTCTCAATCAGTAGATCGTGCTTGGGAGTTTAATTTTGCACCCAATGGCATGCCTAAATATAAGAAGGAAAGCTTGTCTCTAACACATCCAAACTCATCAGCCCATGTAGAAAATCCAGGCACATCTCCAATAGCAATTAACCTAAATTTATAAGTATATATTAACCTTCAAACCAGCAATGTACTCAAAGCAACTCAAAGTTAAAAAAAAGATTATGAAGCTCATCTCTGTTATGGTCCACAAAAAAAGATTCTATCATCAGCATAATGAAGATGATTCACCACTTGGCTTGTTGGAGAAACATAAAAACCACCAAAAAGGTTCATATTGGCAGCCTTGTCCATGTATCTTGAGAATCCTTCTATTGCAATGTTGAAAAGCAGTGGGGAGACAGGACAACCTTGTTGCAAGGGTGATAAATGTTGAGTTGTGCTTTGTATCAATGTAACATGTAGAACAAAATTCAGCAACAATGTTCATTATACCAAGCTTAATAAAACCCCAACAATTAAGGGAAAAAATGATAGGAAATCCATCTGGGCCTGGAGCTTTGTCATTTCCCAAATCTTTGACGGCTTGAAGTACTTCTTATGCAGTGAAATTAGCATCAAAAATATCAGATTCAACAGAGTTAATACACATGCCTTCTTCTTCCTTGAAGTACCACATCCTATCCATCTGCATGCAAGCGTTTCCTAAGCGTAATCTCTCAATACACGCATTGTAAACATGTGTATCGGCTGAATACACAAACAATATGCATGCATATCGCGTACACAAACAATATCAGCATGCGTAACTACAAATTACACAACAATATACTTGTGTAGCGGCTAATTACACAAACAATGTGTACGATAAGATCGATAAAATATTTCAAAATGCTAGTTAAAGAGATATCAGCATACTTTACTTACAAATTAAAAGACTTGAGCATCACGTATAAGTAGTGATAGTGAAGGGTATGTCGGTCATTTGATCTTATATTTTAATTTGGGCCTGATCTTACGGGTAATACATGAGTAGGGCCTTAGCATAATTCCCCGTATGGAAACCTAACAGTTGCAATATATAGAGCCTCCTCCTCCTTTTTATGTAAGCAAATCGATACCTAGCTTGCATATACATTCATCGCAACTGCATCAAAGAATCCCTCTTTTACCATGGCTGGAACGATGGGAGAGGGGCCAGCTATAGGGATTGATTTGGGAACCACATACTCTTGTGTTGGTGTATGGCAACACGATCATGTTGAGATCATTACTAATGATCAAGGGAATAGAACTACACCGTCTTATGTTGCTTTTAATGATACTGAACGTATGATCGGTGATGCTGCTAAGAATCAAGTTGCTGTGAATCCTACCAACACCGTGTTCGGTAAGCTTTTTTCTGTCATATTTAGAACTTTGATGCCGATGTCAGTGGTAAAGTTGCTGGGTGATGACATGAGGTCGAAACTTGCCAGCACCAAATACTTAACCGATCGAAAAAAAAAAAAATTAGAACTTTGATATCTATGGTCATGTTTTCGCGTTATGTTTCTATCTTCTGCTGTTTTGAATCTCCTTGGATAGTAAAGTGCATTAGTTGGTTTGTTGGGTACGTTTTTGTTTTGATAGTATTGAGCATAGAGGTGTGAGGTTCTCATAGTGTCCAAGGCTGACCCAGGGATCCAGTTACTATCATGAGCCAGTTACTCTTTGATTTAGCATGATTGTCTAAATCTGTTTTCTGTTTTGTAGATGTGAAACGCTTAATTGGTAGGAAAATGGACGACAGCTTTGTTCAGAGTGATATGAAGCTCTGGCCATTCAAAGTAATAGCTGGCCTGGACGAGAAACCTATGATTCTAGTCAATTACAAGCGCAAGGAAGTACTATTTTCAGCCGTGGAAATCTCATCCATGATACTCACTAAGCTACGAGAAACTGCCGAAGCTTATCTTGGTACAAGTGTTAAGAACGCTGTTATTACTGTCCCTGCTTACTTTAACGATTCACAGCGTCATGCTACTAAGGATGCTGGTACCATTGCTGGTCTCAATGTATTGCGAATCATTAATGAACCAACAGCCGCAGCGATTGCTTACGGTCTTGACAAGAAGGCAACCAGAGTAGGTGCGAAGAATGTTCTTATCTTCGATCTTGGTGGGGGTACGTTTGATGTCTCGTTACTCACCATTGATGATGGTAACTTTGGAGTCAAGGCTACATCTGGGGATACCCATCTTGGAGGAGAGGATTTTGATAATAGGATGCTCAATCACTTTGTCGAAGAGTTCCGAAGGAAGCACAAGAAGGACGTAAGTGAAAACGCAAGAGCTCTTAGGAGGTTAAGAACATCATGTGAGAGGGCAAAGAGGATCCTTTCATCTACTTCTCAAACAACCATAGAGATTGATTGTTTGTATAAAGGAATCGATTTTGAGACACTCGT
>JAJJMA010195344.1:0-36779 GCA_023529015.1 Papaver nudicaule | reverse complement strand
GGTTGCCTTAGAAAATCACAACGGAAGATCTGGTAACAAACACATTAAGTCTTGCTTATTTTAAAAATATATTTGTATATATTTTTAAAATATATACGTTTGTTTCAAGATCTGATAGTTGTGGCATCATATTCGCAGGATGCTCCCGCCTTGACTCCTGAAGAAGAACTCCGCCAAACACTAAAAAGGCTCAAGGCAACTCCCTCCGCCGAGAATCCTCAAGGCGAACCATCCGCTAACGTTAGCGAGACCTTGCCTCAGCAACCTGCTGTGGTGTTGCCTCAGTCAGCTTCCACTCGTCCAAGGCGTACAACTCCAGCTTTAACAAAACCTCATTCTAAGAAGTTTCCGATTCATCTTAAAGGAAAGACTGATGCATCTGAGAACTTAGAAACCATCTTAGAGGAGAAGGATGGCGATATAGTGATGACTGACCCAGAGCCTATATAGACTCCACTTGAGCAAAATTTTGAGGTCTCTGTCACTAATCTTAGCGAGAATGTTGCTAACCCCCAGCAATCCCTTACTACCAGTACTGTCCTTACCAGTCCTGTTGGTGAAATTGGAGCTCCAGGTTCCTCTTTCGCTGCACTCACAGACTTGCACAAGATGCCTCCCGGCGATAGACCTCCCAGATTCCCAAGAAGGGGTACTACTGGCGAAGTGGTTAACAGACTTGCTGACTCTTTCTCTAAATTACTTTCGTTGGAGGAAAAGGGTAGTCTGAATTCCCTTTATTATGAAGCTATGTTGACGTATTCTACAACTGGCTTTCCCCATACGAGGGATTTATCCTCTGTGGCTCATGACTTGACTCCCCAAGAGCATTTCACTATGGCCGTCGCGGTGATTATTCTTCTTGGTACTTCTTTCTTCATGCACATATGCTTTGTTTTACTGACTTCTTTTCTTTCAGCCTCAGGGGTTTCAACATTGCCTTAGCCTTATTGACACCTTCGAAGCACAGAGTGATAGAATCGGCTTTTTGAATCGTGAGAACAAAAACCTTAATCGCCAAGTGAAAGAGAAGGAAGAGGCTGCTGAGGGATGGCGTAAAGCGAATGCTAAGAGTATGGACGAGCGTAATGGTTTGCAAGGTAAGCTCCCTTTAGTCCTTGGTTGTTTTGTGAATTTTTCTTCCTGCTTTAGACTTTCGCCGAAACCCTTAGATCTTGCCCCTTCTAAGGTTGTCAACAGCATTCTGATGCCCGACTGAAGCGAGTTGAAACCGAGATTGATAACTTGGCGAATGCTAACGCTAGGCAGTGCAATTTGCTGTTTGGCCAGGCTAAGACTATTAAGTGGTATCGCCGAGAGTTAGATTATGTTAGCGAACTTAATGTTAACCTTGATAATCTTCTCAAAGCCACCCAAGCCGATTTGAAGTGGATTGAGAGTGAACGTGATAACGCTCGTCGTCTAGCAGAACTTAATAACAAGCGAAAGGAGACTGCCATGGTGGATCATATGAGGGCGAGTTCTTTATTCCAGGGGAAAAAAGCAAAGGCTGACAAACTTGCCTCTCGCTTAAACCTTGCAATTTCTGAGAGAGATTCCGCCCAGCAAGAAATTCAAAGGTGGAAAGACTTTGCCAAAATCCATGGCGATAGGGCTATACAACTCAATAACCAACTGATGTCTCAACTTCAGCAAGTGGCAAGCGTTTCTGGCTCATCCACCAATACTAAATTTGAGTCCCATCTAAATCTCCTTAGAGAAGCCCAAACTGGTGCTTGTAGGCACGTGAGAGAGCTAGAAGGTAGATTTCTAGGGTGCCTTTCGCTGTGTCTTTTTCTTTGTCTCAATTCTGACTTCTTATTCTATTCTTCTCAGAGTGAGTCAAACAGCTGGAGGGCGAGCTAGAAAGGCGAAAGAAGATTGTAGAGGACCATCAACTTTGTACCGACACAATTTCTGAATTGGCTGGGAAGCTCGCTCATCACAATGACTGTGAGGAGAGGCTAAACCAGGCTTTAGAACAACATCGCCAGTGTCCCGACCAAATTGCTGAGTTGAATCTTCAGCTCCAAGATCACAAAAAGTGTCAGGCGAATATTGAGGGCCTCGAGAGCAAGGTGAAGTATCTGGGGAAAATCCAGGATGGGCTCAAAACTGACTTGAGCCAGGCTCAGAAAGATCTCAGGGATCAAGCAACTAAGCATAGCCAACAGTTGTTTTTGCTGGATTTCGTCGCCGTTCAAGAGTTTGTTAATACAGAGTATCCCAAACTTAAACTCAAGATACCCGCCAAGTATGCCATTGCTCCAAAACTTCCCACTGTGAACGAGGTTGTGGATTGTGATCAAGATGGCGAAGGTTCTGGGTCCGGCGAAGAAGAAGAAGATGATGAAAATACCGGGGAAGAAGCGAATAAAGAAGAAGAAGAGGAGGATGACAATGAAGAACCCGAGCGAGAAGAAGAAGGCGAAGAAGATATTGGCGGTGAAGAGGATGAATCAAGAGAAGATAAACCAACAGATGAAACCCGAAAGGCCGAAGCAACAGGCAGTGGGAAGGGAGGCGAAGAAGAAAAAGATGAAGAAGAAAAAGAGAAGGAAAAAATGAAGAACAGGACGAAACAGACTAGCCACTTACAATCTTCAACATTTTCTTTTACTTCTGCCATTTTTCTTTTGTTCTCGTTGTAGTCATCTTTATTTTAAATATCGTAACAAGAATGTAACTTTTATGCTTTTCAACATTTTTATTGATGTATGATTTTCCTTTTGTTGATTCGGCGTACTATTTTCACGTTTGTCTTCAAAGACTTAACCTGCCATTGAATGAAGTCATGTGCTTGTATAGCCAACAATTTCATGCATAGCCTAGGTTAACACCCCAGCCGTAACCATTACTTGTGCCCGTCGGCGATCTATTTTAAGCTGTTTGGGTTGCCCAGTAGGCTGACTACACAATGGCTCTCGCCGGAGTGATGCTACGGTGGCTCTCGCCGTAAGGTCTTATTCGCCAAACACTTACAGACCAACAAGTAACACGACTGGCCTTACAGCTAACCTGGGTCGGTCTTACCATTACAAGGAGGTTATTCACTCAATGAAGCAAGTAAGCTTTCATGTTTCTGGGATGAGAGCCTTTAGCTCTGATTAATTTTATAAATTAGTGGCATTATGCTTTTATTGGTACCTGATCAGGTTTTTTTTGTATATATGGCATGTTGCCTCAATATATGGCTTTTTAGCCTTGTAAACATTTGACACTTTTGCCTCAGTGATTGGCTTTGTAGCCTGATGGTGGGCATTTTTTCCTCAGCGTGTTATACTCTTGGATTATGACTTTACTATTTTAGCGAAGCCATTAGGCTTTGGATGTTGCTGTGGTTAGAGTACCCAGCGAAAAATTTAAATGACACCATGACTTGTTAACGAGGTTCGGCGCATAATAGCAAATCTACGTCCCCGGATCTTATTCGCTGTTGTTTTACATAAGCTAATAAGATTTCTTGGGTATTATGCCCGCCCAAGACTTCGGATTTTTACATTGCTGCTTTCAAGGATAATACTTCTTGATGAATTTGGCGTTCCAAGGATGTTTTAGTTCCACGCCATGTTCATCAATCAGCACATATGCTCCGCTTCCAGCTACTCTTTTGATTACATAAGGGCCTTCCCACACTGGTTCCAACTTCCTGCATCCCTTTCGCTGGGACGGGGGAATTTCTCTAAGTACCAACTTGGCAGGTTGATATTCTCTTGGGATCACTCGCTTGTTGTATTCTCTAGACAATCGGCGATGATAAATTTCCATGTGCGTAAGAGCGATCAACCGCTGTTCTTCTAAATCATCCAGCTTTGCTAGAATCAAGTCGGTATTTAGATTCTTCTCCCATGCCTCATTCTTTGTAGTTGGTAGGATTACTTCAGATGGGAGCACTGCCTCAGCACCATAAGTAAGTAGGAAAGGAGATGCTCCAGTTGCTTCTCTGACAGTAGTCCTGTAAGACCACAAAACATTATGTAAATGTTCGCACCATGCTTTTTTTATGCTTCTCCACCCTTTTCTTCAGCCCCATTCCAATAGTCTTGTTAGTGGCTTCCGCTTGTCCATTACTCTGAGGGTATAATGGAGTTGACTTTCCTAGTTTGACGCTGTAAGTAGCAAGTAATTTTCTAATGTTGTCGCCAACAAGTTCCTTTCCATTATCAGTACATATTTTCGCCGGTACGCCGAATCTGCAAAATATATTCTCCCAAATGAATGTGAATACTTCCTGTCCTGTCTTCTTTTTGATAGCTTTGGCCTCACACCATTTGGTAAAATAATCCGTCACCACAATGATGTATTTCTGTTGTCCTGAGCCTGGAGTCAGCGGTCCAATTATGTCAATGCCCCACTTGGCGAAGGGCCAAGGACTGAGTACTGAGTTTAATGATGTCGCTGGTGCTTTAATTCTTCTTCCATACAACTGACATTGCTTGCATCAGCGAGCATGCTCTTTAGCATCACTATTCATCCAGGGCCAATAGTACCCTTGCATTCTGACTTTTAATGCCAGAGCTCTTTGGCTACTGTGATTCCCACAGTCTCCTTCATGGATTGCTTCCAGTAATTTCTTGCCTTCTTCTATTGATACACATCGCAGCAACGGTCCAGAGAATGACCTGCGGTACAAAATTTCATCTCGAAGCTCATAGTTCGCCAATCTGCTAATGACTTGGTGAGCTAAAATTTGTTTTCCTGGTAGCGTAAGACGATCCAAGAAATACCGTATCGGCGTTCTCCAATCTGTTTTCGCTGACTCTTCTGTGCTTGTTGCCAATACCTCCCTTTGCTCTCGTTCTTCCACCGAAGATTGCTTCACTCTTTCAATAGCTATTGAAGCAACATCAGGATTTGTTGTCATAGATGAAATAAAAGCCAAGGCATCAGCGTGCCTATTATCCTTTCTGCAGATGTGACGAAACTTGATACCAGGAATCTCCTGCGCATACTTCCTAGCAAGTTTAAGATACTTTTGCAGGGAAGGGTCTGATGCCTGATAGCGCCCAGAGATTTGCCGAATCACCAGTTGAGAATCACTTGTCAATCTAACATTTTCTCTAATATTCATCTCAATAAGTAACCTCATATCATGGATAACTGCTTCATATTCTGCTTCATTGTTTATCGCGGGAAATTCCAACCTTAGCGAGTGGACTATTCTGGCCCCTTTCGGCGAGGTAAACACGATTCCTATTCCTTTTCCTTCTTTATTTGATGAGCCGTCAACATACACTTCCCATCCTGTAGGACTGCATTTTAGTAGTTCTGGCATCTCGTTCTCCTGTTCGTCTAGCGAAAAAGGGATGTCTTCTATTTCTTCTTCTTCTTCAATTGGAAAGTCGGCGAGGAAATCTGCAATAACCTGAGACCGCTGTGATGTACGTATTTCATATTGGACGCCAAATTGCTCAATTTGCGTGTTCCATTTGGCGATTCGTCCTACTCTTTGAGAGCTGTGTAGAATTGATTCTATAGGTGTTTTAGTTAGAACGACAATCGGGTGAGCATGAAAATATGGACGCAACCGCTGAGATGCGAAAACTAACGCCAAGATTAATTGCTCAATTTTGGTATAGTTCTTTTCCGCTCCTTGCAATGTTCTGCTAATATAGTAAATAGGCGTTTCTCCACCCTTAGTTCTTACATGCATAGCACTGATGGCGAAGGGTGTTGCAGCGAGATAAACTCTGAGTTCTTCGCCATGCTCAGGTGGCTGAATTGCTGGAAGAGTAGCGAGGTACTTTTTGATACCTTGAAAGGCAGCTTCATGTGCCTCAGTCCAGTTAAACTTTTCTCCTTTCTTCAATGTCTGAAAGAATAATTTGCATTTGTCATAGAATCTGGAGATGAATCTATTGAGCGACGCCAGAGTTCCATTGAGTCGCATGACATCCTTCACTGTTACTGGCGAGGGCATATCTATGATTGCCTTAATCTTAGCATGATCAGCTTCTACACCTTTCTTGGTGACGACATACCCAGGAATTTTCCTGAAGTTACACCAAAAACACACTTCGCTATTTTTAGTTTGGTAATACGCATGTGATCAAATATTTCTCTGAGGTCCTGCACATGAGTTTGTTTCTTCTTGCTCTTGACAAGCATATCGTCAACGTAAACCTCCATTGTTTTCCCTATCCATTTTTCAAACATCTTCTGTGCCATTTTTTTATAAGTAGCGCCGGCATTCTTCAATCCAAAGGGCATTCGGGTATAACAAAACAATCCTTTGGTGGAGAAGAATGCGGTGTGTTTTTGATCTTCCTCCGCCAATGGTATTTGGTTATACCTTGAGTAACCATCAATAAATGACAGCAACTCATGTCCTGACGTGGCGTCTACTGTTTGATCGATACTTGGCAGCGGAAAACTATTCTTTGGACATGCTCTGTTGAGGTTTCTAAAGTCGATGCAGATCCGTACTCCCTTGTTCTTCTTAGGTACCACCACCATATTGGCTATCCATTGAGGATATTGCACTGGCCTTATGATATCAGACGCCCTCATCTTATCAATCTCTGCTTCTACTGCTTCCTTGTAGGCGGGAACTAATATCCTTATCCTTTGCTTGAAAGGCCTAATCTTTGGATCAATATCTAGTTTATGACATGCTATCGCCGGGTCAATGCCTGGCATTTCGTTCATGCCCCAAGCGAAGACGTCAACATACTCTTTGAGTAGTGCTTGAAGCTTCGCCGACTCGTCTTCATTTAACAAAGTGTCTATCTTTACCATTTTCAGATCGTTTTCTTCGCCAATGTTTATATCTCTAGTTGGTTCCACCGCCGTAAAATGTAATTCGGGTTCTCCCATCGGCGATGGTTCCTTAAATTGATATAAGGTCTTTCCTTCAGGCTTCGCCATATCTTCTACTGAGTTTACTGAATGCGGATACTTGGAGGGGTCAGCGATGAAGTCTTGAATCTCTTGCTCTTTTAAGGCTTCTTTACCCTGTTTCTTCTTCTCTGCAATTCTGGCTTTCCTATTTTCTCGCATTTGTATATCTGCTGTATTACAAGCTTTCGCCCCTGCCAAATCTCCTACATACTCGGCGACTCCTTTAGGTGTTGGAAACCTTAGACGTTGATGGTAAGTAGAAGGTACTCCCTTTAGGTTGTGCAGGCATGGTCTTCCAGAGATTGCGGCATACGGCGAATCAACATCCACAATGCAAAGAGTAGTATTCATCACAGATCACAATCTTGAATTCAATTTCGCCTTTAGGCTTGGACGCAATCCTATTAAACCCATAAATATTGTAGGAGGAAACTGTCGGCGAAGGGATTTCGGTGTCTTTCGCTTTCATTGCCTCATATGCAGAGTTGAAAAGAATATCCACCGAACTGCCCGGATCGATAAGCATTTTAGGCAATCTGAATTTCCCCATTTGGATAGTAAGGACCAGAGGGTTATTATGGTTTCTTCCTTCTAGCGGTATCTCGTCAGCGGAAAAACCTACACAAGCTTTCATCCAATCCTGCAGGGGTTCTTGCTTAGCAGCGACGCTACAAATTTCATTTCCCATTCTATTCGCTTATGCACTCTAGATAGGACATTGTCGTGGAACTCATCCCCGGTGATCTTTGAATGCACAATGGAAAAGCAGTCCAATTCCAACAAGTCGCGCTCTACTTTTACCTCATACACATTTGGAGCTTGAGCTGGAATAGCTTGAATTGGCTGAACCATGACAGGAGGTGGCGGCGGTAACTCAAGGAATTCCTGGAATTTCCCTAAGCGAATGAATCTGTGGACCTCCTGCTGCACACCAGTACAATTTTCAGTTGTGTGGCCGTGGAACTGACAAAAGGAATTAGTGTTAGTTGGCAGGACTCTGGGATTTCCTCTATTATAAGGGTAGCGGATGTCATCTCTACAGTTTGAGTTCTCGATTTGTCCCCATGCATCAGTATAAGAAACACGTAACTTTGGTAAGGTAGCGTCTTGAAAAGGCTGCTGGTTGCCTCTACCGAATTTACGATTATCTCCATTGTACCTCCTATCGCCATTTCTATTTCGCCGGTTATCACGTCCGCCTCTACCATTGTTACCTCTTTGATTATCTATCCCATCATAGTTGTCTCGCTTTTGCGAATTCTAATGTTGTTCAGCGGTAATTTGTTGTTGCTGCTTTACTACTCCCGGTACTACAATCGCTGAAGAGGGAATTTGTGCCAACCTCTGCTGCTCTGCTTTCTGCATTCTTTCCTAATTTCTTCTTGCTCCTCCATAGAATAATTATTGATCGAATGAATTTTTTTCGCTCTCTCTTTCTTTAAGCGAAGCTCTTCTGCTTGGATTTCTTCATAATTTACCCATTCGTCCTGCATAGCCCTCAAAGTTTTCATATCTTTTGGCGCTTCCTAGAATATTTTTTGATACATCGGGTCTGATGTCTCCATGGCGCTGATAAAAGCTCTTATTTTATCCTTGTCAGATACCGTTGTTCCTACTTCGCTGCACAACTTTCTCCATCTTTGAATTAAACTTTTATAAGTCTCCGAAGGCCTTTTCTTGATGTTAAACAATCTTTCCACGCCGGGCCGACTTCTATTATTCTGAATATATGTACCCAAGAATTTGCTTTCCAATTTACTAAAGGATTTAATTTTTCCTTCCTCCAACCCGTCAAACCAAGCCAAAGCTTCATCTTTGAGTGTGGCAGGGAATGCCATACACATTATGGGGTCTGATCCTACCCATGCCGCCAAGTCTCGCTTGTAGCTTCTCAGGTGTTGTGCTGGATCCCTAGTTCCATCAAAGGTGGATGTGAATTTTGGCATGGAGAACCTTGTGGACACATATCCTATGTAATACAGTCTTGAAAAGGTGTTTTCTTCGCCTCAGAGAGCGCCACCTTATATTTTGACTCCTTTGAAGATCCACTTAACGCTGCCACCCTGGTTTTTAGTCGGCGAAGCTCTTTCTTCATGTCCTTATCCATCTTACTCCGCCTTCCTGAATCACTATATTCTTCGCTATCTCTTCTAAACACATCCTTCCTTCTGCCTGATGATAAGGCTGAGTACTCTGTGGCTAACTCAAATTTAGATGATTGTTTCTTGTGGAACCCTGTATCATCCGAAACCATTCAGTTACCGAACCTCGATCGTCAGTATTTTCCTACCAAATATGAATCAAAAAAATATTTCCTGTATGACTTGGTGTTATCCTCACCGCCTCTTCAAAGAACTAGCAGTCTTATTAGTGTCGGGGGTAATGGTGATGCTGTTTTTGGTACTGGTTCGGGTAATGCCGATCAGCATATTGACCTGACCTCTGAGAATGAAAAGATGAAAGGTAGGATGGAAGGAAGCATGAACAATCCTCTGCCGCGTACTCCATTGGCTACTCTCTCGTCATACTTCGCTGATGAATCCGAGACTTCCATTGTGCTAGTTCCACTTTTTTTCTGAACGACGAGTTGTATGTGAATGGGACGCATGACTCCTTCTCTGCGCCACTTTCATATTTTTCGCCATCAATTCCCTGTGGCTTTGAAGTACAGTTTCCATCTGCAACTGCATCTGCCTCTGCATCTGAGCCGTTTGCCGATTATTCGCCTCAAGGATCTGCTTTAGCAAAGTTTCTGTAGTATTAGTGGACCATGTGTTATCTGCTACCACCACTGGGCGAGTTATAGTTGTGTCTGGCACCACCGTCATATCATTTCCACTAGCGGCCTGCTGAATATCTGCTGCCATGATATGTTCAGCGACGACTGTTGGTGCTTCTTCCGCCTCCTGGGGTGTTTCGCCGATAGCTCTTGAGATTGCATTTGTTGCTACTGCACCCCTCGCACTAGTGTTCTGAACTGCACCCACGACATTAGACGACTCGCCGACGGCTCTCTGAGATACTCTGTTACCATCAATGGGTTCGCCGAAGGTATTCGCTTCTATTTCGCTGCCAACTCTCCGCAGTAATGCATTAGGCTCAGGTGTTGCTCCTGCATTCTCCAAGTGAGTGATATCTTCCATGAAAACCTCATCTTGGCGAAATGTCCGCTGAACAGGTGACCGCCGAGATGAACTTGCCAACAAAGAATCTGGCAAATCAGCCGGCTCCACTCCCCTGCTTTTGGTGTTGTGGCTACTGGGAAACGTCACTGGTGTATGGAGGATAGGGTATCGTAGAGGTCTTCCCGCTGGGGCTTTACCGCTTCTTCCTCTAGTCACCATTCGCCAAAGACCTGTAGAAGAAGACAAACACACTTCCTGACAGTATTGCTCTGTTAGTACTGTGGGTAAATGCCAAACGAGTTAGTTGAATAGCTTTTCAGAATGTTGCTGAAGAAATGACAAAAGTGGCAGTCTCAAATCACATGTTGTGCAGATGATGACCTAATCATGATAGAAAGGACTAAATGAGATTTTCAAACAAACTGAAAAAATCTTCACGAATGACTATGATTTTTCGATCAAAAGGAAGGTACGGCGACAATTTTAAGAAGTTGTTTTGAAAACATTCTATCTTCAACAACAAACTACTTCGCTAATTCACCGGTATTCAGTATTTTAGATACCCATTCTACTAATCACCGATAATATATATCTATATTTTCTCCAAACATACCCAAAATAACATACTTTCCTCAAGATCTATGATTAATCCTACGCCGTAGAGTAAAACATATTAAAAATAGCACTAATCTTACCCAAGAAGATCGCTTTTTGCTGTATTCATGTGACAAAAGCGAAATATGTGATGTACTTAACAAACACTATGAGCAAAATTGAGTTCTGAGCTAAAACCCTTCAAATTGCGATAAACCTTACCAAGAATAGCACTGTGTGAATCATGAGAAAGACAACTAAAACTTCAAAGAAGAAGCATAATAACAGAGCAATAGTATGTTAAGCACAGCAAATCATGATGAAAAACAAAGAAAAAACAAAGAAAAAACAACTTCTAGCGCCAAAATGTAACAGTCTAAAATCCCAAGGGTTAGATCTTAGACTGTACACCCAAATATCATACACATACATACACCAAATCATGTATATAAAAGATAATAAAGATTTAAGGGTTAGAGATACTTGACAAGAGATTTTACTTGGTTTGCCCTCATAAGTGAGGACTACATCCAAGGGATTCCACTAATATAAGCATGATTACAACTCTCTCACCTTGCCAATCTTCTAAGTCTGATCTCACAATAAGAACCCTAATTCCTGTCTTGGGCTAAGGAGAGCAAGTGATACTTTTCCTCTCTCTAGACCAAACCATGAAATGTCCAACCCTTTTCTCAAAGGTTTCTCTCACTATTTATAGACGATTACAAAGTGGGAAACAACTAATACAAACAATACTCTTTCTGACACTACTTTGTCCCTACTCGCCGACATACCATGTCGCCGAGGTAGTATTTTGCCTATCTGACCTTGGCGGGCAAGTCTTCTTAAGGATAAGGATTGCTGACGAGGTTTCCACTGAGTCAACAAGTCAACTCTGACAATCTATCCGTTCTGACGAGTAATAAATGCTCAACTACTTCCTATCTACCTCCGCTGTGGCGCCCTTACTCCCGCTAATGTCACTTTGCTCGCCAGCTCCTTCTGCATGTCTCGCTGGTACATCCTGTCTTGGAGTGCTTCGCCCAAAGCTTCTACCAATGATTCCATACTTCTCACTAGTGGCCTCTCTGATACACCTTCGCTCTTAGGATGCTATTATTATGCAAAGGCATTTTCTACCCTTACAGCCATCCCCCTCGTTGATCTTCTATTACCTCGAAGAGGAGAGACTGTGAATTCCTCAGAGTATCCAAGCAATATACTTGTTAATCGTCCAGTAGTTCAAAATTCCCGAGGGCTCCATCTTTTGCTGGAAATCACATCGAGCCGTATACGGCGAAGAATTTTAGAACGTACTTCAAGAGAATCATGATCCCTATGATTTTGCTAAGAAGGTTTCCTCTCGATTCAGTTAGCATGTTTTTCGATCCTTCGCACTGTCCAATTGTTCCCGAGTTTTGCAATAAGATTGCCGATGTATTTGGCAGGGATTGCCTCGGAGACTATTGCGATCCTCGTAATCCTCTCTTTACCTTCGAAGAGAATCTTGCCATGTTTCAAATGGTAGGGGTATTTTAGGCTTCTTTTGCCCTACTGTTTTTGCTGGTTGCCGTTGTTGCTAAATAGGCTGAGCTTTCTTTCACAGGGTGACCATCATAGATCGGGCTTGTTGACGTACTCTTTTCAACAGTACAGTGATGTACAATACTATGAACGGAAATTTCTTCGCATGCAGGAAGAGCTGCTTGCTGAGAAGACTCGTATTGCTGCTGAGCGTGCGAAACTGGCAGGTATGACCCTTTTTTATTTTCTTTGTTTGTTTTTCCTAGTAGATGCTAAGTTCTTTTCGTCAGTGTAAAAAATGGGGAGTTAGATGAAGAGAAGGAAAAACTTCGTCTATCTAACTTGGATCTCAATACATATTCACAAGTGATCCGTAAGCATACGAATGTGGCTTATGATCTGGACAAGCGATATCGAGATGAATGTGACCGTCTTATGAATGAGAGAACTGATGCTCGGGATGACTGGGACTACCAACAAAAAAATATACTTGAAGCTGAAGATATCCTTTTTAAGGAAAGAAGGAAGAAAGCTGAAGTGGAACGCTTGCTTGAGTATGAGAGGGAAAAAAGTCAATGGATGGCTCAGGAGATGCACCAATTTTAGTTAGATATCAATCGTCTGTCCCGAGAACGAGATGCTGCCCAGAAGGATCAATCAATTCGCACTTCTGGCAGACTCATAATTGAAAATTTGGAGGGTCAAATTAACAACATAAAGGTTCTAAATGTTGCTTTAAGGAAGGCGAATAAAGAGCTGTCAGATCTTGACGAGGGCTTAAAGAGTGATCATAATGAAATTAGCAAAGAGCTCGCAAAGGCTGGGTCTTCCAAGGATCACTTATCGAAATTGACAAACGAGTATCGAGTTGAACTGGCAAAGTAGGGATGAAACCCTAAGGAAGATATTAGGAGGAGAATTTCAAGACCTCGTTTCTCCAATGAACAAGAGGTTACTGATTTCGTGGTTGCCAAAGAAAGTAGGACACCTAGTTCGAAAATTTTGCCATGTGAATATGATGTACCCTCGAGATGTGTTTTAATATGACTGTTTTCGTGTTCCAGGTATCGAAGCAAATTTGAAGCATAAGATTGCGAAGGCTGAGTTGGAGGGATGAAGCTTCCGCCCAATTAATTTCAGAGTCGACTCTAAAATTAAATTTTGAAGATGACTTGAGGAAAGTTACCCAAGAATTAGCCCAGGAACGCAACCGCCGTCTTGCAGATGCGAGGAGGAGTACCCAAGAGTTGAATAACGAGCGTAACCGTCGTTCTGAAGAAGTAGAAAAAAAAGTGCCAAAGATTTGGTTGTCGAGCGCGATCGTCGCCTCAGGGTTGAAGAAAGTCTGAATAGGACCATCAATGCCCTCGCCCTTGTCCAACTGCAGATCAAATTTGGTGATGCTTTGGAAGAACTGTTTTATAAATCCAAGTTGACCGAATCTCTTTTGTCGAACAAGGCCTGTCGAAAGCATGGTCGAGCTCTTTTAAGAGATATCCGAGTTGAGCCTGCCAGCTATGGGGCTTTGGGTGCGGATGACTCTGATGTAGAGCTTCCCGGTGATGAAGAGCTGCTTCCCTGGGAGGTTTTTGTTAGACTTGTTGAAGAAGAACTAGGCCGTAAAGTGGAGAAAAATAGTGAGTCTGAGGATGAAGATTCTGATGATGATGATTCCGAAGATGATTTTGGAGGTGGTCCTGAGGAGAATGTCAAAGATGACTCGAAAAGGGATCCCGAAGATGATCTTAATGGTGCTTCCGAGAGTAATTTCGATACCAATCCAGGTGGTGCTTGAGATGCTTTCGAGGGAAATCCCAAGGATGTTAACAAGGGAAGTGCTGGTGGCAATAAGAATGGTAATGTAGAGGTTGATTATAAAGGAAAGGGTTCTTTATTTAGCAAGTCCCTGCTGGAATATAGTGAAGAAGAGGATGCCTAACAAGGAACAGAGAGAGAGCCTTCAGATGGCAAATCCTTACAACAACGTCTAAAAACGAGTGACGAATAGAAAGGAAGGCAGTCTGATATGATGGGAAAGATTTACGAAGCTCCTTCTCGAGATCATTCTCCTCATGCTCCTTCTACTGCTGCTTAGAAGGGTTTTTCCTTTTTTTCTTGATCTCTGATATTGTCTTGCTTGTATCTCGAATCTGTTAATGAAAAGGATATTTTTGTATTTTCTGCTTGTTTGCTTCATGTGAGATATTACTAGTGATTCGTGATTAGTTCACGAAGTTAAAAGTATATTTTCAATGAAGTTTTTCTTTCATGATTGTCATGCTTTTCTTCTATACATTGTTTGCTTAGCAGCTCGTGATCTGGCACGAAGTTTCTGTACTTTGCAAATTCTAGGCTCCTAAGGTTACTTAGAGTGCAACTCTAGGGCTTACTTCGATGTGGGAGGCAGTTAACCAATCTAGTGGGGGCTGCGGATCACCTTTCCCAAAGGTCTTTTGCTACTTGCCCGGTCTCAAGCAGACACTGGCTATCAAGGTCGTAGGTACCTGGTTTGCCTAAGTACATAGGAGCTTATGGTAGGCATCAAAGATATTGAGTATCCTCCGAGGAGGCATTAGTTTAATATCTTGGATACCTGTTAAGTATAGTCGGAATCTTATGGTAGGTAACTACTTTTGACCTTGATAATCAAATAGCACACTGGAGGAGTGTCGGTCAAAGCTGGAGCTTAGACATGGTATTGTTCTCCTACCGCGGCCTGGAATTGGACTCCTCCATTCTCGTTCGCCCCTCCTCGAGGCTATATTTGATTGGTTAGAGGAGGTCCCTTGGATGCGTAACTCGCTTTCCATTCCCGTGAATGTAAGCTAATTAGCTGCCTCGGGGTTCCATCCACCCTAATGGTAGATGTTAATCCCATTTATTATCCCCGCGACGCCTCATTAAGGAGGTCCCATAGGTCGCATGTTAGTGGGTTCAAATGCCTCTAGCTTATGTAGCTTCAATGCAAAGTACCCACCGCTAACGTGTTAGCTTGTGGGTAGATGACTGTGCCATGTAGCTCGTAGGGCTCTTACGACTACATGTGCCTCGGTTCTGTACGTAACACCGGTAGGACATTTTTTATATATATATTTTTTTTAATAATTGGCGTCAGGGCCCTGCTCCCTGTCCTTGTACCACTGACCTTTTCCTTGTCTATCAGACCCTATGATTGACTGTAGACTTGATTTTGGTTTTTCAATGGAAGCTGTGGTCATCCCTGCCTCTACT
This sequence comes from Papaver nudicaule, assembly GCA_023529015.1. Classification (NCBI taxonomy): domain Eukaryota; kingdom Viridiplantae; phylum Streptophyta; class Magnoliopsida; order Ranunculales; family Papaveraceae; genus Papaver; species Papaver nudicaule. Next base: position 21,468 of record JAJJMA010195344.1, on the reverse strand, counting down.
TCAGCAATAAAGTCTTTGATGCTAGATTCTGTTATCTTTAGTTGTTTCCTCTGATTCCCTGAATCTTGTTTCGAGCCTTTCCTCAGTTGTACGTCAATTTCATCCAAACACGAGCTTAAACAGGATCTCCCATTATTTCTGAAATCCCAGTTGGTGTTAGGACCATATTATTCTATTAAGCGTTGAAGCTACTCCCATTAAATTATGCAGCCATGGTCTTCCCACAATAACAGTATATGGAGAGTCAATATGTCTACCACACAGAATGGTGTGAATTCGAGCTTGCCTACATAAAGCATTAAAGGCAACTCCCCCCTTGGTATTGAAGGTTTACCATTGAAACCGAACACATTATATGTCGAAGGTACTAACTCTGCATCCTTTCCAAATAGTTGATCATGGGTCTTGCCGAAGAGTATATCAACAGAACTTCCTGGGTCCACCAGTATTTTTGGCATTGCCCTGTTCTCGATGTTCAGAGTTATTACCAAAGGATCACTGTGGGACCTTCCTCCATCCGGGATATCCTCAACAGAAAAGAAATTGTTTTTTTTTTTGCCATTCTTCGAGGGGTTTTCTCATAACTACGCCCATTATCTCTTTTCCTTCGAAGTCCCTTTTGTGGATTCTATTAGTGATGTTGTTTCTGAAGTTGTATTCGCTGACCTCAGCATATACTATCGAATTACGGTCGTTGAACCTTGGAATGTCTCGATCGATTGTGATTACGTATGCCTCATGCTTCTTTTCTTCTTTGGTTTGTGGCTGCTCTTGAGGTGGGTTTGGTAATCCCAAGAGATGATCGAATTTTCCCTTTGAGGTAAAATGATGAACCCGATCTTGTGTTGTGACACAATTCTCGGTAGAATGGCCATAAAACGTTACTTAACCTACGACGTTATGTCTTTTGGCCAAAGATGCAAGATGATGTGGCTAAGTTTGTTCGAGGTTGTAAGTTGTGTTGCACATCTAAACCCTCAAACAGGAAACATGGGTTGTATCTACCATTACCGACCATCAAGACCTTGGGAGAGTATTTCTATGGATTTCCTTGGTGGATTGTCGAAGACTAAGTCGGGTCATGATTACTTGTTTGTTGTGGTTGACCGGTTCTGCAAGATGATTGCATTGATTCCATGTACAAAGACGGTGACATGAGCGGGTGCAGCAAAGCTCTTTTTCGAGCATGTGTGGAAGCATTTCGGGTTACCTACCTCGATTATTTCTGATAAGGATAGTCGGTTTCTTAGTCACTTTTGGGATTCTTTGTGGAAGATGATGAACACTAGGTTGAAGAAGAGTACAGCTTTTCATCCACAAACAGACGGGGAGACAGAAGTAGTTAATAGGACTATGGTTCACATGTTACGGGGATATAATTCTCAAAATCATAAGACTTGGGATGAGAGTCTACCATATCTACAGTTTCTTCAATAGAGCGGTTCACAATTCTTCGGGAATGTCTCCTTTCGACACGTGTTATGGCTACTTACCGCCTAGTCCTTTCGATTTGGTGTTTTCAAGTGATACAACAGTTGGGGGAAAAGAAGGAAGTGAGAGATCAAAGGCACAGAAGTTCTTGGAGAAGATTTCTCAAATTCATGCGACCGTTGAAGCACAATTGAAGAAGTCACAAGCCAAGTACAAGGCAAAACATGACAAGCATCTTGTTCCTTGTAATTTTGGTGTTGGTGACATGGTAAGGTTGAAGTTAGGTAAGGAAAGGTTGAAGGGGGAAGGTAAGAAGTTGAAGCCATTGAGGTATGGACCGTTTCGTATTCTCGATCAGATTGGTGACAATGCCTTTCGTCTCGATTTACCACCTTATCTAGGAATGTACTCGGTCATCGATGTCGAATACTTGAAGTTTTTTGAGCCACCATTACTGGATGATGATGGGGATGACAAGATGATCTTACCACGCGTAGAAGACTTATGGTTTGATCGAGAGGAGCCGCTGAAAGAGGATTGCATTTTAGAACGAAGAGTGACTAAGACACGGCAAGGAGAAAGAGAAGCTTTCCTAATTGGATGTCAAGGTCAAGTTCCCAGCAAGGCTAAGTGGTTCAACAAGGAGAAGGGAACTCTCGAGTTCCCTAAGCTCCATTTCTAACTCTCACTGGAGTTCAAGTTCTTAAAGGGGGGACCCATGATACAGGTGTATCCTAGTCTCTTTAGGAACTTAGTCGACCTCAAGTTAATTGAGGGAAGAACTCTATTTAGAAAAGGATTACTATATAGAGAAGGATTCCTTTTAAAGAAGGATTCTTAGAATAGAAAATAGATTCCTAGTAGGCTTCGGGAAACCAAACCACTATATATAGGGGTGCCTAGCCCATATCTTGGACACCAGAGGCATCTAGTAAATCTAGAGAAGAAGTTTGTGAGGTAACCTTCATGTTGCAAAAGCAAGCTTAGTGAGATTGTGAGCGTGAAAGAGAGAATTGTAACATTGTCTTGTTCATAATCTGTTCTTGTGTCTACGTTTTACCTATCTTTCGTCCATAGTTATTTCTAATTCCGCCTTAATAACTCTAGTCATCAAGAGTACAGAGATTATACGTATCATCTGTGTTGAACAATTGGGAAGCAGATTAGCCTTAACTGCATTTTGGTTATGTAATTTTTGTTTTCAAATTCTAACATCTCCACTATATTGAGTTGTTTTGTACTTGGGTTTTCAGTCTCTTCACCATCTTGGTGTTGATACTGTTTTTCTTAATATAGCCCTTTTTGAGTCAAAATTAAATAAATGCCACCTAAGCACTTAACAACCATTAGGCTTTTTTGGGCGGAAAAAGGTTAAAGTGATGGTTTTTTTAGCAACTTTTGTTAAAAAGTGATTGTATTTTAATATATTTATTTTCAGACTGATGGTATAGGAGTGTCATATATAGGTTAAAAATAAAAGTTGTTGGTGTGCTTTGCACCCTCATCTTTTGCAGGTACATGTTGGTTTTGCTGTATCAAATCAGAGAGAATAAAAGTTACGATTAAACGAGTTAAATATTTGAAGAGCTTAGAAGAGTACATGCCTTGGAGAAATCACCCTCAATTTAAATATTAGTAGTTTGTGCATTACGAAGAGAAAAAAATTTGCGAATCTAATGCACTTATGTACCAATCTTAACAAATTGTTGATTCCGAGATGGTATATATGATTATTTAAAAAGATTGTGAAGACCATGGCATCAGATTTCTCGTTGAATAGAAATAATGAAAGGATGTATTTGTTGTACACAACCTCGGTTGTTAGTAGCTCCCAATCCAGGGTTCCAATAAAGAGCATTAAAGAAAAGAAGAGGAGAAACGCCCTCATGGACCTCCATCTATGAGTGACTACTATCATTGATCAGTAGTGAAAAAATAACGGCCTAACAAACTGCTTGAAATTTTCACTATCTTACCAAATTATTGAAATGAGAATATGAGAAACATTTTGTAACGCGTGGATTTTAAGATTTGAAGTCAGCCCTTAAGTCAATGCATGTATGTACCAAACAATATATATTTACTTTGTTAAAGGTGGATATAAGGTAATATCCTTATGGGGAAATGGGGAATATGCCCCAAAATCGACTAGCAACTTGGGGATCTGCCCCAATATTTCAAATTTCGGTAATCTGCCCCAACCGTCACAAAATCCGTCTAAGTCTGTTAGGTAGTCAATTGGTCGAGCACGTGGAAATACACGTGCTAAACATTTGACATATTTACCCCTATCACGTTTGTGACATCAAGGAAAGACAAGTGGCCTATGGTATTATATTGAAAGCAGACCGATTGAGATTATAACACGTGTTATATGCATTTGAATAGACGGGTTAGATGAATGCTAAGGTGACGGTCAACTTCACCATATCTCGGCCGGTTTCTCTGGTATATAATAGTGAAACTCGATGGAGGAATTGACTGAAAAAAGAAACAAAATAATCTCTTTTTTAATGTTGGAACCACTGAACAAATGTTAGGCTTGATTAGTTTTGATTGAATTGAAATTGACAGAAATACCTCGAGTTCCTTGTATGTGGCGGTTGATTACCCCTACTTATTGGATAATGAATTTCGCTAGCTAATTCGGATTGCTCGATGCTTCTTAGGGCAACCTCGAGAGGTACACTGAGCTTCAGGAGCTTTCTGTCTTGGAAAGGAGGGAATCCTGACCTTGGTACTCCAAACTTCTTGTTTCAGGAATCCTACCTCGTATCCTCTTCGGGAATCATTGCGCTTGCTGTCAATGTATCTTCTGTTGTCGCTATACCTACCATCTCCAAACTTTCCTTCACTTCCATATTGTCCATCATCATCTTGTCTTTCTCTTTTAGAGGAGTCCCCCACTTAATTGGTCATAGATTGGTCTTGCGTTGCTCCGAACAGTACTTTCATGAGGGGTTCCACGAGCTTCTTAACTTCATCTCGTTTTTCTAATGATAGGTTGTTGATTGAATGCACTTGTTTCGATATACTATCCTTCCCTTGAGTTGATTGTTCTCTAATTTCTTCATATGCAATTCATTCATTTTGGTACTTTCGTAGCTCCTGCAATGTTTCAACATTCTTCGAGAACATTTTTCGTACAAAGGGCGATCATTATCAAGTGCATTTAGGTAGGCTCGAACTTTGTCTTTCTCTGTGGCGCCATTTCCAAATTCCACGCATTGTGCGGTCCACCTTTCTGTTAAGTTTTTAGTGGATTCCTTTGGTTTTACCCTTATGCTGAATAATTTCTCCACTCCCGGTTTCGATGAGCTGTTGTCGAGGAAATAGAGCAAGAATACCTTGGATAGGTCATCGAAAGACGAAATTGAACACACTGGTAAGCTAGCATACCAAGCTAAGGCCTCTCCTTTCAAAATTGATATGAAATATTTGCAGAGCACTTCATCCTTGTCATCCCATGCTAGGAATAATCTTTGGTACATTTTTATGTAATGAGTTGCATCTCTACTTCCATCGAAGACAAAGTTAAAGACTAGCATAGTGCATTTAACTGGGATAGGCTTGCTTAAGAGTTTGAAACTTAACGGCGAGCGGTGTACTTCATTAATGACTTGTCTCAGCTTTACGTTTGCAGATGGTTGTACCCGACTATCGAGGAGCTCTGCCCGCATTGCCTCGTCCATCATGACTTTCTGTTTTCTCGCGTGTTCATTCTCGTATACCAAATGTATGTTATTTCCTCTTGAACGAATGTTAGGTTCGATTCGATGGCTCGATGTCTCTCCCTTATGCTCGCTTGAGTGCATGTGTACTGGGGTGTCGTTTCTCAATATAGAGGGATGTTCTAACTGCGCGTTTTCATGTGGGCGGGAGTGGCCTTCATTGTTTCTCTTGTAATTAGACGCTGATTTTTCAACAGCTTTCTGGTTTGCTTCGATTAGTATTTGCTTAAGTTTTTTGTTCCTCCTCATGAGTTTTCTGAATCGTGCGGCTCTTAAGTTTTCTTCCTCGGTGGGTTGCTGTATTTGTATTATATCTTCATTATCTTCGGTTTTTTCCTCCTCCTCTTCTTCTTCTCCTTCATGATTTGGGTGCTCTGGGAATCTGTTAGAGCATTGCTCGGTTGAACCCACTGATGTTGTTATCTCAAGTCAGTTGTCAAATTTATGAGGCAATAACACAATCCTTGATAAGTTTACTCTACAACCTCGGACTAGGATAGTTTTAGGTAATCGAGACGTAGACTAATGAAGACGAAGACCGAAGCTTACTACTTGATAAATCATAACGTCCTCGCTAAAGGTTAAAAAGGTTTTTCCTTTCTGTATCGTATTTACCATTTATATCATACCAATAGTCTATGATGTTGTTTATATGATCCGAAGGTATTCTAGGATTTTCGCCTTTGTATTTGTCACATTTGTGATAATATGTATAGGTAGAGTATGTTGAATTGTCTCTTGAAATGACCCCAACGGTGAACGCGTTCATGAACGCGTACATGTGTTGCTTTTGGCATTTCAGAGAACGAGCAAAGTCTCTATGAACGCGTACATACAAGTTCAAGAATTCTCCTGAACTCTATTGACAGCTCTATGAACGCGTTCATGAACAAGTACATATAGGCCATGCGAAAACTTCCAACTTCCATATCTTGAAGTTTTCGGTCTAGGCATGATTAGTTCTCGGACTTGTCATTACTTGGCCCATGGAATTCAACAACTTAATCCAAACGATGTTCAAACATGTTTTGGACCAGAAATCGCAAACCTTCAATCAAGGTTGAGTCTTCTCTAACTTTTGGCCTAGTCGAAAGTTAAATGAAGATTGAGAATGGGTAATCAAGATATGGACTTGCTTAGTTCCGGAACTTGCTTGAGCCCTACTCAAAGTTGCTTAAACATTACGCAAAGTCCTCCCTTGGTGATCACTATAAATAGATGACCTTCTGCAAGATACAATCTAAATCCTCTACACATGTGTGTATCCTTGCATAAAGGTTGGTCGTCATCTCGAAGTCCTTTTGGACTACGACTATTGAAAGACTTCACTTGAGGATCGTGAAACACAGGTCGGAAGTAAAATTCCATCATGTATCTTGGGTCCATTGAATATTTTCAATCTTATCACGACCAAGATTTGATAGAAACTTCGTAAGGTAGATCTTGTACTGTAAACCCTATAAGTTCCCAACGTAAATTCACGAACTAGGTTTCATACTAAGTTCGTCACGCGTTTGGAGGTAAAGTTGTTTAGGTTAGATTAATAAGCCCTATTCAACATATCGATTTCCATTAACCTTGACTTTAAGTCTAAAGGAAATCACAATCGTATTCTTGTTTGATTACTTGGATACTTTTAGGCGTCCTGTTAGAGGCAGGGTAGCGCTAGTCTTCACGAAGGGAAGTGGAGCAACTCCTAGGCCTGTAAAGGACGTCAGCTAGGGGAATCAAGTACGTAGGCTATTGCGGGAGCCAAGAGACGTAGGAGCACATTGGTAGCTGAATTGCTTGTAGGGTGAATTCAGTCTCGATACAGTCTAGTCCGAAGTCTGAGAGTAGGCTAGCGTTTGTATACCGTTCATACTGAGGGTGTTCACATCTGGACGAGGTCCCGGGGTTTTTCTGCTAGGTTTGCAGTTTCCTCATTAACAAAATTCTGGTGTCTTGCATTACTTTTCCCTTCCGCATTATGTTGTTTCTGATCTATATAATAGAAGTAATTGCAAGTTTGTTGATTCATAACCTTTGAGTGAATCCATCTCTATTGAGATCTACGAGAACTACGTTCTTGTTAGGGTTCGGTTCTCTGAACTATACTCTGGTTGTTGTTTGAATATTGATTTGTGAGATCGTTCAAACAACCATAATCAACTAGGTTCACGAAAAGAAAAAGTTGGTGGTATATCTCGGTATCCTCTCTTTTTCATTTGTTAAGGCTAAAAATTCTTCTCAAGAGACCACCACTGATGAAAAATCCGCCACTCAAGTGAAAGATGGAAAGGAAGTCCACCAAGTTCCCAAGAAGCAACACACACATCCAGGTAATTCTAAACATCCAAGTAAAAATCTCACTCCTTTTGTTACTAGACATTGCTATTATTGGGTCACTTGCAAAGAAGATGCACATTCCGTAAATGGGATAAAAAGACCAATTCAGTTGTTTTGGAAAATAATGGCAGACCAAACAACAAGGTTGCTCTTCAAGAAAATACAGGTTGTAAACGTCCAACCTTTAGGCATATAAATCAGAATTATGGCAAAGCAAGTAATGCCTATAAACGCTCGACAAAATCTTCTCGTAATCGTCATAATTACCGAAAGGAAAATAACTTTGTTAAAACGAAGACAAAATCTAACGCTCCCAATTGGAAAACGACTAAATTGCAAAAGAATAGTCAATCCAATTCTCTTCCAAGAAATCTTGGAAAGAATAATGGGAAAAAGGATACTACTGCTCATAAACCCACTCAGGTGTGGATTCCAAAGCATAGTGTCAATAAGAAGGATCACCCAGACGCAATATCCATTGTGATGATTGACGAAAGAGTCTTCGAAAAGATGATGTCATCTCTCGTTGATGCAAAGGTGAACCAAATAAGGGAAAAGGAGAAACAATCAGAGACTATTTCTGTTTCTACTACCTGTAGTGAACAAAATTTTGTTCACGCTAACACAACTTGATTGTGTTGTGCAACCTCACCATGAATGCCCTAATTAAATATGGGGAGGGAAAGCACGGGAAATAGGGCACATCATTTAGATTAACTCTGAATGATCTTATGATTGGAGAAGTCTCAAAAGCTATGTCTTAAACCTAACTATGTTTGATGATTTCATTATTCTTGCTTTGAACCTTGATCTATTATTATCAAATCACATTGTATTATTGAGTGTTACTTCGCTAAGTGGTTTGATGGGAATCCTAGTATCATCATGATCAATTGTTTACTTGTGGTTCAAAAGCCCAATCTTTTTAAAGAAAAGACAATAATATTCATCTCTAATATTTCTTGAGCAATGTTCTCCAAAGAGATGTGTCCACGCTCAAAAGGTTATGCGACCTTTTTTTTTGTCCTGATGGTTCATGACTGTAAACTCCCAAAGTGGTTGTGATGATTGTCTTTTCGGAACCGTATTATTATATATTATGATTTATGCAATGTCATATTCAAGGTGCTACCACATCACAAGCATGAGTCCAAAATGTAATGACTCGATGTGGGTATCAACACTTTTTGTGCTACTTGTAGGTTTCTCCCTGCCTTTGGCTCCTAAGGCAAGAGTCGAGAACAAGATCCATGGGAATCCCCACTTGTTTAAGCTAAGAAGGATATGCTCTTAGATAAAAAGATCTAATCATAAAGTTGATATTTAAACTTAAGTTACAATAATTGGGTAAAATACTCATGAGATAATTCTCATGTTGATATCTTGTGAATCCCTCACCTTCATGGCAATGATTGATTAAAGGATAAAAGGCATGAGGTAATAAAGTCATTGACAAGTTATTCGCAAGACAAACCCATAACCGACTAATGATCTATGAATATCATTCTTGTTTCTCTAACTCAATTTGTGTTTAAGTTCTTCAAAATTACAGGTTTGAAGAAAACAAGATTAGTCGATAGAAGTGGGAATAGAGATAGTTCATAGTTTTAGACCACAACAGTCTACGCGTTCATGAACGCATTCATATGTTGAATGGGCAATTCTATTGAACTCGAGCAAAAGTTATGTACGCGTTTATACGAATTCGGAAAATTCATGAACTCCAAGTTTGCTATGTTCGCGTTCATGAACGCGTTCATATAAGCCATGGAAAAACTTCTCTTTTGAAGTTTTGTCTATTGTGTTTGGATTTTCGAACTCACTCACAATATGGCCCATGAAGCTCTTGTCCACTTTTTCCTTTTATGTTCACGTATCCTTACGCGATTCTTATATATGGAACCTCTGACTTCTAGCTACTTCTCTTTATAAGACATTGTTAAAGTTTCGTATAAATCCTTTAATTCTAAAGGTCGTCGCGTTGTTCCTTATGGAATGACACAATATGGGGGAGATTTCTTTTTGAACTTGTGCTTCATGGTAATATCTTTTTGGGAAGTGCGGCTGTGGAATCTATGAGAGAATTGCATCTTTTTATCTCTCGTTTCAGGTATGTTTACCTTTGTCTACATTGATTATTGCGATTTTATGAGGATTCCTATATTTCTTCTTTGTCTATTTTTATGACAAAAAGGGGGAGAAATCTTGTAGTAAGGGGGAGTAAAATCTTTCTATCTACTACGACATTGTCATAGGGGGAGTAAAATCGATGTGCTTGTCATGTCAAAGCAAAAGTTAGTGTATTGAATAAGGGGGAGAACATATCAATTTGTGTAGTATCTTGAAGCATCGATGCAATATGCTTACAAGTTTTACATACTACGCAATTGCATAACAAACTCTTGTTGGACTATGTCCTTCTAGAAACCAAGATGTGTGGTGACTTTGAGTCTGTTATCTATACCTAGAATATTCGCTTGCAGGGACACTCTTATCTGAAGACGCTGAAGATTACAAGAAGATCAAGTACATTATGGTTAGGGCTAAAAGATTTTACTTTTTGAATCCATATGTAAGATTGGTTTTTGTCACTAAAATTGACAAAGGGGGAGATTGTTAGAGCATTGCTCGGTTGAACCCACTGATTTTGTTATCTCAAGTCAGTTGTCAAGTTTATGAGACAAAAACCCAATCGTTGATAAGTTTACTCTACAACCTCGGACTAGGATAGTTTTAGGTAATCGAGACAAAGACTGATGAAGACGAAGACCGAGGCTTACTACTTGATAAAATCATAACGTCCTCGCTAAAGGTTAGAAAGGTTTTTCCCTTCCGTATCGTATTTACCATTTCTATCATACCAATAGTCTATGATGTTGTTTATATGATCCGAAGGTATTCTAGGATTTTGGCCTTTGCATTTGTCACATTTGTGATAATATGTATAGGTAGAGTATATGTTGAATTGTCTCTTGAAATGACCCCAACGGTGAACGCGTTCATGAACGCGTACATGTGTTGCTTTTGGAATTTCAGAGAATGAGCAAAGTCTGTATGAACGCGTACATACAAGTTCAAGAATTCTCCTGAATTCTCCTGAACTCTATTTTAAGCTCTATGAACGCGTTCATGTACACGTACATATAAGCCATGCGAAAACTTCCAACTTACATATCTTGAAGTTTTCGGTCTAGGCATGATTAGTTCTCGGACTTGTCATTACTTGGCCCATGGAATTCAACAACTTAATCCAAGCGATGTTCAAACATGTTTTGGACCAGAGGTCGCAAACCTTTAATCAAGGTTGAGTCTTCTCTAACTTTTGGCCTAGTCCAAAGTTAAATGAAGATTGAGAATGGGTAATTAAGCTATGGACTTTCTTAGTTCCGGAACTTTCTTGAGCCCTACTCAAAGTTGCTTAAACATTAAGCAAAGTCCTCCCTTAGTGATCACTATAAATAGATGACCTTCTGCAAGATACAATCTAAATCCTCTACACATCTGTGTATCCTTGCATAAAGGTTGGTCGTCATCTCGAAGTCCTTTTGGACTACGACTATTGAAAGACTTCACTTGAGGATCGTGAAGCACAGGTCGGAAGTAAAATTCCATCATGTATCTTGGGTCAATTGAATATTTTCAATCTTATCACGACCAAGATTTGATAGAAACTTCGTAAGGTATATCTTGTATCGTAAACCCTAGAAGTTCCCAACGCAAATTCACGAACTAGGTTTCATACTAAGTTCGTCACGCGTATGGAGGTAAAGTTGTTTAGGCTAGATCAATAAGCCCTATTCAACATATCGATTTCCATTAACCTTGACTTTAAGTCTAAAGGAAATCACAATCGTATTCTTGTTTGATTACTTGGATACTTTTAGGCGTCCAGTTAGAGGCAGGGTAGCGCTAGTCTTCACGAAGGGAAGTGGAGCAACTTCTAGGCCTGTAAAGGACGTCAGCTAGGGGAATCAAGTACGTAGGCTACTGCGGGTGCCAAGAGACGTAGGAGCACATTGGTAGCTGAATTGCTTGTAGGGTGAATTCAGTCTCGATATAGTCCAGTCCGAAGTCTGAGAGTAGGCTAGCGTCTGTATACCGTTCATACTGAGGGTGTTCACATCTGGACGAGGTCCCGGGGTTTTTCCGCTAGGTTTGCAGTTTCCTCGTTAACAAAATTCTGGTGTCTTGCATTACTTTTCCCTTCCGCATTATATTGTCTCTGATCTATATAATTGAAGTAATTGCAAGTTTGTTGATTCATAACCTTTGAGTGAATCCATCTCTATTGAGATCTACAAGAACTACGTTCTTGTTAGGGTTCGGTTCTCTGAACTATACTCAGGTTGTTGTTTGAATATTGATTTGTGAGATCGTTCAAACAACCATAATAAACTAGGTTCACGAAAACAAAAAGTTGGTGGTGTATCTCGGTATCCCCGCTTTTTCAGTTGGTATCAGAGCAGGGCAAACACCTTAAAGATGTAACTGTCTGTGTTTGACTTGTTCGTGAACTATGAAAAATAAACGTATAACTAAAATGGTACTAAAACCTTATCAAAAAGAATTCTTGAAAGAGATCGTACAATTTGCGGTAGAATTCAAGGAGGCTAATGATAATGTATCGGTACTTTCAGAAAAACTTGAAATTAAGACTGTTAAATATGATAATCTTGGTCAAGAATATTCTGAAGCAAAGAGATATATCCAATCTCTAAAAACACCATAAGTGATGGTCTCTCTCGCGAAAAAAACCTTCTGAACAAAATTGATGATCTGGAGAACCGTGAGATGAACGTGGCACTTTACTCGGAACGTTCTCTTGAACCTCCAAACCTTTGTTCTGACAATGTCTTGGAAAATTCTCTTCGTACATCATTGGATGAAGACGAATTTGACTCAGACATTGAAGAAGTGTACCATGATGATCATGTTGCTAATAAACTTCTCAAAGAATGTCACCTACAGATTTCTGATGTTAAGAGTTCATTATTCGCAGAGAAGTGTAAAAGCAGCCAACTTAATAGTTCAGTTGTCACTTTAATGGAACACAATCAAATTATGAGTACACGCGATCACGAAAAGGAAATTTCATGTCTCAAGGAACAACTTTATGAGGCTCGTGATCGAGAAATAATCCTTGAGCAAAAACTATATACTCTGGGGAACCATGAGATGAACTTGGAACAAGTGGATCTCTAGGTTCAAATTGAATCATATAAGAATAATCTAGTCACTGCTCTTGAAAGGATTAAAAGGTTGGAAGAAGAAAATTTGAGTTTGAAAGACTTGAATAAAGCAATGAAAGCTCAAGCAAATTAAACTCAATGCTAGGAGCAATTAAACATCATCGTGACACACAAGGATTGGGTTATAAAGGAATAGATGCTCCAAGTACTAGCAAAGTGATTAAATTTGTTGTTAGAGCATTGCTCGGTTGAACCCACTGATGTTGCTATCTCAAGTCAGTTCTCAAGTTTATGAGACAAAAACACAATCCTTGATAAGTTTACTCTACAACCTCGGACTAGGATAGTTTTAGGTAATCGAGACGAAGACTGATGAAGACAAAGACCGGAGCTTACATCTTCATAAATCATAACTTCCTCGCTGAAGGTTAGAAAGGTTTTTCCTTTCCGTATCGTTTTTACCATTTCTAACATACCAATAGTTTATGATGTTTTTTATATGATCCGAAGGTATTATAGGATTTTCGCCTTTGCATTTGTCACACTTGTGATAATATGTACAGGTAGAGTATGTTGAGTTGTCTCTTGAAATGACCTCAGCGGTGAACGCGTACATGTGTTGTTTTTGGCATTTCAGAGAACGATCTAAGTCTGTATGAACGTGTTCATGAACGCTTACATACAAGTTCAAGAATTCTCCTGAATTCTCCTGAACTCTATTGACTGCTCTGTGAACGCGTTCATGAACGCTTCATATAAGCCATGCGAAAACTTCCAACTCCATATCTTGAAGTTTTCGGTCTAGGCATGATTAGTTCTCGGACTTTTCATGACTTGGCCCATGAAATTCAACAACTTAATCCAAGCGATATTCAAACTAAGTATTTGGACCAGAAGTCGCAAAGCGATGTCCAAACAAGCATTGGACCAGAAGTCGCGAACCTTCAAACAAGGTTGAGTCTTCTTTAACTTTTGGCTTAGTCCAAAGTTATTAGAAGATTGAGAATGGGTATTCAAGCTATGGACTTTCTTAGTTCCGGAACTTGTTTAAGCCCTACTCAAGGTTTCTTAAACTTTAAGCAAAGCCTCCCTTGGTGATCACTATAAATAGATGACCTTCTGCAAGATACAATCTCAATCCTCTACACATCTGTGTATCCTTGCATAAGGGTTGGTCGTCATCTCGAAGTCCTTTTGGACACGACTATTGAAAGACTTCACTTGAGGATCGTGAAGCACAGTTCGAAAGTAAAATTCTATCATGTATCTTGGGTCGATTGAATATTTTCAATTTTATCACGACCAAGATTTGATAGAAACTTCGTAAGGTAGATCTTGTATCGTAAACCCTAGAAGTTCCCAAACGCAAATTCACGAACTAGGTTTCATACTAAGTTCTTCTCGCGTTAGGAGGTAAAGTTGTTTAGGCTAGATCAATAAGCCCAATTCAACATATCGATTTCCATTAACCTTGACTTTATGTCTAAAGGAAATCACAATCGTATTCTTGTTTGATTACTTGGATACTTTTAGGCGTCCTGTTAGAGGCAGGGTAACGCTAGTCTTCACGAAGGGAAGTGGAGCAACTCCTAGGCCCGTAAAGGACGTCGGCTAGGGGAATCAAGTACGTAGGCTACTGCGGGAGCCAAGAGACGTAGGAGTACATTGGTAGCTGAATTTCTTGTACGGTGAATTCAGTCTCGATACAGTCCAGTCCGAAGTCTGAGAGTAGGCTAGCGTCTGTATACCGTTCATACTGAGGGTGTTCACATCTAGACGAGGTCCCGGGGTTTTTCTGCTAAGTTTGCAGTTTCCTCGTTAACAAAATTCTTGTGTCTTGCATTACTTTTCCCTTCCGCATTATATTATCTCTGATCTATATAATAGAAGTAATTGCAAGTTTGTTAATTCATAACCTTTGATTGAATCCATCTCTATTGAGATCCATGAGAACTACGTCTTGTTAGGGTTCGGTTCTCTGAACTATACTCAGGTTGATGTTTGAATATTGATTTGTGAGATCGTTCTGTTAGAGCATAGCTCGGTTGAACCCACTGATGTTGCTATCTCAAGTCAGTTGTCAAGTTTATGAGACAAAAACACAATCCTTAATAAGTTTACTCTACAACTCGGACTAGGATAGTTCTAGGTAATCGAGACGAAGACTGATGAAGACGAAGACCAAAGCTTACTACTTGATAAATCATAACGTCCTCGCTGAAGGTTAGAAAGGTATTCCCTTTCCGTATTGTTTTTACCATTATGCTGTTGTTTATATGATCCGAAGGTATTCTAGGATTTTCTCCTTTGCATTTGTCACACTTGTGATAATTTGTATAGGTAGAGTATGTTGAGTTGTCTCTTAAAACAACCCCAACGATGAACGCTTTCATGAACGCGTACATATGTTGACTATGGGATTTCAGAGAAAGAGCTAAGTCTGTATGAATGCGTACATACAAGTTCAAGAATTCTCCTAATTTCTCCATAACTCTATGGACTGCTCTGTGAACGCGTACACATAAGCCATGCGAAAACTTCCAACTTCCATGTCTTGAAGTTTTCGGTCTAGACATGATTAGTTCTCGGACTTGTCGTGTCTTGGCCCATGGAATTCAACAACTTAATCCAAGCGATGTTCAAACTAAGTATTTGGACCAGAAGTCGCAAAGCGATGTCCAAACCAGCATTGGACCAGAAGTCGCGAACCTTCGAACAAGGTTGAGTCTTCTTTAACTTTTGGCTTAGTCCAAAGTTCTTAGAAGATTGAGAATGGGTATTCAAGCTATGGACTTTCCTAGTTCCGGAACTTGCTTGAGCCCTACTCAAGGTTGCTTAAACTTTAAACAAAGCCTCCCTTGGTGATCACTATAAATAGACGACCTTCTACAAGATACAATCTCAATCCTCTACACATCTGTGTATCCTTGCATAAAGGTTGGTCGTCATCTCGAAGTCCTTTTAGGACTACGACTATTGAAAAGACTTCACTTGAGGATCGTGAAGCACAGGTCGGAAGTAAAATTCCATCCTGTATCTTGGGTCGATTGAATTATTTCAATCTTATCACGACCAAGATTTGATAGAAACTTCGTAAGGTAGATCTTGTATCGTAAACCCTAGAAGTTCCCAAACGCAATCACGAACTAGGTTTCATACTAAGTTCGTCTTGCGTTCAGAGGTAAAGTTGTTTAGGCTAGATCAATAAGCCCTATTCAACACATCGATTTCCATTAACCTTGACTTTAAGTCTAAAGGAAATCACAATCGTATTCTTGTTTAATTACTTGGATATTTTTAGGCGTCCTGTTAGAGGCAGGGTAGCGCTAGTCTTCACGAAGGGAAGTGGAGCAACTCCTAGGCCTGTAAAGGACGTCAGCTAGGGGAATCAAGTACGTAGGCTACTGCGGGATCCAAGAGACGTAGGAGCGCATTGGTAGCTGAATTGCTTGTAGGGTGAATTCAGTCTCGATACAGTCCAGTCCGAAGTCTGAGAGTAGGCTAGCGTCTGTATACCGTTCATACTAAGGGTGTTCACATCAGGACGAGGTCCCGGGGTTTTTCTGCTAGGTTTGTAGTTTCCTCGTTAACAAAATTCTGGTGTCTTGCATTACTTTTCCCTTCCGCATTATATTGTCTCTGATCTATATAATTGAAGTAATTGCAAGTTTGTTGATTCATAACCTTTGAGTGAATCCATCTCTGTTGAGATCTACAAGAACTACGTTCTTGTTTGGGTTTGGTTCTCTGAACTATACTCAGGTTGTTGTTTGAATATTGATTTGTGAGATCGTTCAAACAACCATAATCAACTAGGTTCACGAAAACAAAAAGTTGGTGGTGTATCTCGGTATCCCCGTTTTTTCACGTTCAAACAACCATAATCAACTAGGTTCACGAAAATAAAAAGTTGGTGGTATATCTCGGTATCCTCGCTTTTTCAGTTGGTATCAGAGCCGGCAAACACCTTGCAAAAGTCGTAACTGTCTGTGTTTGATGCTTTCGTGAACTATGAACACACATTATTCTGCTAATGTGAACGTTCCACCAGTTTTTGATGGCACAAACTATCTATGGTGGAAATCCGCCATGCGCTATTTTCTTCAATCACGAGACTATCAGTGTTGGGTCTTTGTGCAAGATGGGTTTACCATACCCACTATCAAAATCGGTTATGTTGTAAAGGATAAAACTCCCTCACAATATTCTGATGATGAAAGGAAAGAAGCTAAGATAGATTCAGATGCGCTTAATGCGATCATCCATGCAGTTACCCCAGATCTTCAACATCATGTATCCACATGTAGTACATCAAAGAAAGCCTGGGAAACTCTGCAAAACATATTTGAAGGCAACACTTCAGAGAAAGAAGCTCGTCTTCAAATTCTCTCATCAGATTGGGAAAACCTCCGAATGTCTGATGAAGAAACCTTTGAAGATTTCAATCACAAACTTTCTGCAATTATTAATGCCTCGCAGTCGCTTGGAAAAACAATTGAGGAAAGAGAAATTGTGAGAAAAATCTTTAGGTCTCTACCTTCAATATATGACTCCAAAAAACATGACATCCAAGAGTCATTTGGTTTTGATATAAAGAGAGGCGATCTTATTCCCAAACTCAAAATCTTCGATCATGATCACAAGACTGAAATTAAGTCTATAGCATTCAAAGCTAATCGTGATCCTATTCTCACAACATCTAGCAACTCTTGGGATGATGAATGTGATGATCAAGATAATTCTGACATAAACTCTGCCTTGTCCTTGATCACTCGACAGATTAGAGAACTTCTGAAGAACAGAAAGATGCATCGTTCCAAACAGCAGTTCGAGAATTCAGAATCACCAAAGAAATCTGAGGATACTCCAGAGGAAGAAATCCAATGCTACAAGTGTCGTGGTGATGGACATATGATGAAAGAATGTCCAAGCAAGGATTACCACAACTCTCTCTTGGCCACTCTCGATGAAATTCCTAATGAACATCTCTTCGAGAACGTGCTTGATCAGGCATTAATAGCCAAGAATTCTGATGAAGATGATTCAGATAATCTGATACTTGAATTTCTGGATAAAAGCGAGATTCTCTTAAAAGAAAATCTTATTAAAAAAATCTCTTAAGAAGAATGAAGAATCGCTTCTGATAACTAATGATCAGCTTGAGAAATCAAACTGTGAATTATCAAGACTTCTATCAGAAAATTGTACCCTAAAAGATGACCTGCAAAAATTATCTGGTACTCAGATAAAATTTCAGCCATGCTTTTTGGGCAAAAGTCATTTGGGGTACAAAAGTAACTCTTTCACGAACAACAACACCTTCATACTTGCAGGATCATCTCCTCCTGCCAATGAAAAAATCAGTTAGGACATTGTCCGGTCAAACCCACTAGCGTTGGTATGTCAAGCTAGTTGTCAGTTTTAGGTGTCAAAACTCAATTCTTGATTTAGCCTACTAGAGTTTAGATTTCGGAATTGGGATATAGACAAAGTAGTAGAGACCTTGAAGACGAAGACTGTGAAGACAAAGAAGACATCAATTATTCTTCATCGACAAAAGGTTAGTAGGAGTTATGACTTTATGGAAATTCTTCTATTCTACTTTCTCTATTCTTTCGAAATATAGTCGACTACTTTAGTAGTGATAATAGCGATTGAGATCGTATTCTTGTCTAACGTGACCTTGTGTCATGACCAATGTTTGCTCCCACAAATATTGTGAGTACAAGAATGAATGAGATAGATTCGGTGCCATGTGTCCATTACAATGGTTTGCTTGCAAATCGTTAGTTGGATATGGATGAATCTAAAGGAGTATTCTTGAGCAAAGAGTTCATGGATTACAGTTGAGAACGTACACACGTCTAAGTCCTGGTAAGCCCAGAACTTCCAGCGGAATCCAGAGTTGACGAAATCTGACAGGCGGACGATTCACGAACCGGTTCGCAAACCAGAAACTCGAATTTCTTCTGAGTTCCAAAGTGACTGAACATTTCGCGAACCTGTACGCGAATCCAATGTTGGTTACTTTGCTGGTGTCGGATTTAGTGGATATTCTTTCAGAATTTCACTTAAGTCAAACTCTAAACTCCTTTATCTCTTAGGTGGACTTGTATATCACATATATCTTTTGTGGTCCATCTAACGATCCTCAATGAGTCAATAAGATAAGATTATCTTAGGTCTGTTGGATTCTATCTTGAAGTGTTTTTGAGCTAACAAAACACTTGGCAGATAAACTTAAAAAGAATTCCAATTGAGATTAATCTCTATTACTTGGTTGGCAAGTTTAGGGTTTCCTTGACTTGTGGGACAAGTAATTGATTGCTTTATTCCAAAGCAACCTATCTTATGGAATGTTATAAATAGAGGTGTCTACGGACAAATACCGCAAGCATCAAGCATACGTGAAGGTCCTTAGGGAAGGTAACGTAAACTCTTTTCACTTCGGTGAACGCTTGTTGTGGTATAGTCATCCTCTATAGGTTGCAGCTCCTCTGGGAACTCCCTACGACTATAAAAGACTTCTCTTGAGAGTTGGGAAGCACAGGTAGGAGATTGAGACCATATTTGGTTGAAATCGGATTAACCTGTAACCTTGGTAACCTGATCACGTTCTTGTCTATTCCGTAGTCCGTCTCTTCTGCTATACAGTTATTCAAGAACTGATACGTTACACACAAGGTTGAAAGGTAGCAACGCACGGCTGCACTCGGTGTTGTAAGACCTAGTTAGCTCCAGTTATACAAGTTTCTTAAGTGATTCTTCGTGTATAACTGAGGTAGAGATAAATTGGGCATAGCTTACTCGGTTTGCTTGTCAGCCCTGATTTGTGAAGTAGATTTCCGTATGACCTGGATTTAACAATCCGAAGGAAGTCAACTTGTGTGTGGTAAACTGATAGAGGACAATTAGACCATACGTCAACAATTAGGTTGCAAAGCCAGTATTGCTGACACAAGCCTTTGACATCGGTCAAAGCAACTCCTAGGCCTGTAAAGGACGTCAGCTGGGGGAATCAAGTGCGTGACGATCTGTGGGGGATCTAGAGACGTAAGGAGTGCGACAGTAGCCAATTCGCTTGGAGGGCTTGAGTTGGTCTCTGCTACATCCCAGACCGAAGTCTTATAGTAGGCTAGCGTTTGTAGTCAGTTTGTACTGGGCGGTGTTCAATCTGGACGAGGTCCCGAGGTTTTTCTGCAAGGCAGTTTCCTCGTTAAAAAAATCTCTGGTGTCTTTTGTGCTTTTACTTTCCGCATTATATCTCTGATTATATAATTAAAGCACCAAGTAGTACGTTATCCAATAACTGTAGAGTTTAACTCCAAAGTCCCAACTTTGTCGAGTTGATCCCCAAGATCACAACTCCAGTTATTAGAGTTTGGATATTGATTTTTGAGATCGTCCAAACTTAAACCATAAGACTCACGAGCCAAAACGAAAAGTTGGTTGTATTTCGGTACCCTTCCTTTTTCAAAATCAATTTTGATTTCGGTGCCTCTGGGAAAAATCAATCTCAGAAGAAATGTTGCTCATTCTGTGGGAAGGATAATCATATCCTGAGAAGATGCAGAAAGTTTCAACAAAAGAAGGTTGTTGTTGCTAAGCTCGAGAATGACGTAAAGAAGATGAATCAAAAGCTAAGCAATTTGGCTAATGGTGTTCCTTTGTTTTCAGGAAAAAGAGGTAAAGGTAAGAATCACTCTACAAAAACTGATCGTGAGCATTATGCTCACTCGTTCTCCACTTAAAAATGTGTGGATGATGTCTCAAATCTGTGACTTGTGATTCTGAGTCGTCAAAATTAAATCAGTTCATCTGATTATAAAGAACAAGTCAGTTTTATTGTTTTTGTTAGATTACTTTTATGTCCAACAATATTTTCAGGAATAAAAATCAATATCTCATAAAATTGTTGAGCAATGCTCCAAAGAGATGAATCCACGCTCAATTGGTTATGTGACCTTTTGTCTTGATGGTATATAACAATAAATCCCAAAGAGGTTGTTATAGTTATTCCTTACACCAATGGTGAGACTCCTTCTTGTAGTGAGTCCGATGTTATAATCGTATAAAAAGGTGTACATCACGTCTTATCTGAGTCCAAAATGTAATGACTCGACGTGAATATCAACTGTCTCTTGACTTCTTTTGGAAATATCTCCCTGCCCCTGGCTCCTAAGGCAAGAGTCGAGAACAGGAACCATGGGAATCTCCATTTGACCCTGTCAGAGATCATGCTCTTGGAAACAATTTCCTAAACATACAAGTTTATATATAAACTTAATTCTGTTGGAAACTAAAAGAGGTAATGAATCTACAAAGCAATGTAGAGAAAGTCTATAAAAAAAACCTCCTCACGAACTTGTTTCCTAAGTTCGCACCATTCACAAACACTATATATTTGTGTTCTAATAAAAGTCTCTTCAATATTGTCATCATGGCTTCCATCATAGAAAGAGTTATTAGAAATAGAGACTACTATGCAGAAAAGCTTGATCAAGAGTATCTACATCCGAAATCTGAAAGAGGTGTTCCTAATGCACACCACGTGATCAACGTCTACACTTCACATGAATTTATTCGCAAGCTTGAATTTGTGCTGCAGAAGATTGAAGACCTCTTGGAAAATCCTCAGAAGAATTGTAAAGAAGAATTAGTATTCTTCAAGTCTCTTTTCAAAGATTGGACAGGTCTCTCAGAGTCAGATTATGAGGATTGCAAAACCATCATCAAAGAACTTGTGAGCGCAAAAATCTATTTGCTTAGATCAAGAGCTCACAATCAAT
>JAJJMA010195318.1:0-25140 GCA_023529015.1 Papaver nudicaule | reverse complement strand
AAAAAAAAAAACAAAAAAAAAAAAGAAGCTAGAAACAGATACGTTTCAAAAACACCGACACCATCGTCCCAAATCAATTACACAGACAACCTCTAATGGTCATGAGACACAGACGACCTCTAATAAATCTTTGGTTATGAGGACTTGCCACAGTGTTCCAGTGTTACCACTTCTCTGTCGCCTGTGCCCTTCTTCTCGACTAAAATACATCTTCTGAGAAACATCATCATATCAAAATTGAAGTGAATTTAGGCCGTCCCAGGTGCGTGCGCAAAAAATATCAGAAAGAAAGGGAATCCACCTTCTATTTTCTTCTCTCTGTTCTCCTTTTGTGTCAAGATATATTTTTCGTTCATCACCTCTATTTGTTCTGACTTCGTTGTTGATTTTGTTCTTGAAATTCTGTTTAGCTTATTTGCAGGTAATTTACCAATCAATATCCTATATTGGTTAATTAGGGTTGATTCAATTTTGTTTATTCTATTATATTTTACCAATATCCTATATTGGGATTAGGGTTCAATTTTTGGTAGATACTCTGATATAAAAACTTAATTTTTGTTTTGATTTACCAATAAGGTTCAACTTTTCTAACAGGGTTCAATTTTGGGATAGAGATTGGGAAGTAAAATCAAATAGGTTATTTTTGTTTGGATTAATGATTTGGTATTTGGTATATATTATTCTAAAATCAGTATGGGTTTGTTGTCATGATTCAGGAGACTCAGCTTTGTGTGGGGTTGAAGCCTGCCGAGCAATCAGTTAAGTATTGGTGCAAATTACCCTATTTGTGTCATAATAGGTGTGTTAAAATTGCACCGCGAGAACAACTTTTATAAAACCAGGCCAGATAGTTCCTTAAGAAGCCCCATCAAAAGCATGAGGTGCGTCTTCAGTTACGTTTTGTCCATGATGTACAATGTTCTGATTGACTCAAAACAATGTGTTTCAGTCCTTCTAAAAGACAGGAGACGGCGGAGGAAGCTCAGTCTGTGCCTGCTCTTGGCCATAAAACTTTGAACGTATGATTTATTTATTATTTGAAACTATATTTGTCTTAAGCATTGATTTGATGAGTGCATTCAGACAATAGATAACTAATGATGGAATTATATTGCAGACAAGAGCTTTAGCACAGAAAAAGCGAAGAGAAGAGGAACAACAGCGAAAGCAACAGCTCCATGGAGAAATTCCTGAGCTAGATAGTCAAGAAACACAGCGCGTGTTAGAAGAAAAACAAGAGCAAAGCCAGGTGAAAATTGAGACTCTTCTCAATGTACGTAAAGCGCATTGAGAAGTTTACAATCATGACTTCCTTCTCGAAGTTGCAGGGTATGCAGGGTATGGATTTTGTAGAGAGGATCGATCGAAAGTGCAACATAGAGATTTCAGCGTGACGGTATGTATTTGCTATGCCGTTTCATTCTATTGGGTTTCCCGTGAATATTGTAGAGTTTATCCATCGGTGATGTTTTGATATGCAGATGAAACATATTATGATATAAGACGTTGGTTACATTGTTTGTACATATTATGGTATTGTCGCGATTTTTTGATTTTGATTAACTGATGCTCACGGAAAGTAGGATGAAAACTATTTGTTTCAGTAATCCAAAGAGACAAAAGACATCAGCAGCCCAATTTGGCACTGAAGAAACACAGAATGTGCCTGTACCGGGTCAGCGAGCTTTGAGGGTAAGGTTTAAACTTTAAGCCATTGATTCGAATTCAGGAAATAAATGATGTCTTAATCATATTGCAAGCAAGATCTATGGCACAGAAAAAAACAACAACTCGGGGGAGAAAGTCTTGAGCAAGTTCGTCGATAAGCAGAGCAGGGAAGGAAAGAGGAGCGACAGCTGAAGCGGCAACTTGAACGAGAAAGTGTTGAGCAAGGTCGTCTAGAAGCACAACAGATGCAGGTGAAATTTGAAACCTTAATTTCATTGATGAACGCGTTTGTGGTATACTCATTAAGACTGTGAGATTATACTAATTCATCTAACTGATTGCTTTTGTTGTTCTTTTCAGATTTTTTGTGGGAACAAGGAGAGGTCAGAATGTCGGAGATATACAGCTCTGCCTATGGTTGTGCAGACACATGACATGAAGAAGGTAAATATATAAAATCACACTCAACGAGTAAGTCTTTACATAGCTTAATCACATATAGATGGTTCATTGTGATTAAGTAACTACATGAAGTTGGAAATAGGAAATAAAATGCTTCTTAAGCTACTCTATGAAAAGCCTTAAGTTCCTTCCAGATTTTTGAATTCCATGATAAACAATTTAGAAAACCCAATTTAAAGCTACTCTCTATTCGAATCCAACAAGTAGTACATGGGATAATTTGTTTTTGTAGTCGTACTTGATTATTCGAATCCAACAGTAGTACATGGGGTAATTTGTTTTTTTAATATTGACAGTCGACTTTTTATATGAATCTATTTTGTATCGTAGATTAAGCTGATCTTTTTGTATGGTAAACCCTAGATTTGGACCGCATCATTACAGGAGAAAAAGTAGAGACCCGGAAACAGGTTCAAGAATACCATCAATATCTACTGGAGGAGCAGCAATGAAGACTATAATAAATACAAAAGTTGCAGTCAATAAGGTAGGGATCATCAAGACATGAAACCACCCAATATAAAGGTGATTTTCTGTGCTAGCCAGATGCAAAGTGATTAGAGGATCTAGATTTGCGACTGTGGATTATCTCAAACTGATCTTTTCCTCTTTTTTTGTCTAGACAGAAGGCGGATCAGGCTATATGATTTTCTATCCCTTAAGCTTTGATGAGATCGCATGATTGTGGTAGTTGTAGTGTTTAAGCAAGCTGAAGGTAAATTCTATACTTGGTAGTCCAGATGTGAGTTTAAGCGTAGCTTACACTATTTCTCAATTGTACTACTAGAGTGGCATTGGAATGATGACGCCATAAGGTACTTTGTGTTGCTTTATTGGCATTATTAACGTATTAGATTTCAAGATGCTCTTAAAGTTTTCTAAGACAGGGTGGGTACAGTAGACAATTAATTAGGCTGGCTTACAAGATAGAATGGCGGGTCATTAGGATAAGCAAGTACCTATAATGTAGAGTGCTAACAGGTTCAGATTAATGCCAGATTTAGTTGGCAATTGGTATCTTTTTCATATATATATAACATTTTCTCTCAATTGTTTGCAAGATAATTCAAATTGATAGTTTACAAACAGAACAATATGGATGGGAAGAAGGATCACTACTTCTGGAATCAAAGTGGAGAGCTTTAATCTGCATATGCATGGACTTTAGATTGGCTTGGTTGGTAGACACTTAAGCCACAACCTAATTAGGTAACAACTCTTTTAAATTTGAATCCTCTTCTTTGTCTATTATCCATATTAGAGGAAGGAGTTCCCCTCATAGTCTTCATAGAAGCTGCAGCATTTTTGGATTCTGACAGTACTTTGTGTTATGATGCAACATTTGAAAAGTTTGGCAGCAAAAAGTTTGAACTGATCTTTTGCAAGAAGGTGAAACCTCAATTGTTATGTAATCCATCCTTTGATGATATGGTACAACAGGTAGTGGTGGGGGACTATTTTGGCAGCAAAGCTCCCAAACGAGTGGGGGTGGGTAATCATTGCTAATTAAGGATTTTATGAAGGCTATGCTTATATATCTCCATGCCCTACATTTGCATTTATTTGCTTGAATATTTCAAGGTACTTACCAGTTTCCAGTTTCCACATGGTTCAGTTACGCCATTAGCTTACAAATTGCAGCCTTGAGTCTTTTTATATTTTAAGTAAAAAATTCTTTTCAGGGCCTATACTTATGTACATCTATAAAGATTTACTTTAATTAGTAGTACAAAATATATTTGTGTTCTCATTATCCTAGCATAAGGCAAACCGGTGAGATGTTTTTGGTTTTAAAACCAGGTCAGTTTGTATTTTGTGATTCTTATTTCATTGAATCATTGGCTTGGTATGAGATATTATGGCAGCACAGAGTTATTGATAATAAAATGAATATCAAATTATTACGTAATAATTTGATGAATTTTTTTATGGATGTTGCCTATACATGTTGCCTCTACACTAACTTATGTTAGCGATGTTGCATCAATAGTAACACCACAGAGGGTAGAGTGATCTTACAAAACCGAGATCTTATGTATGTTCTTAGTTTGTTTCTCTAAGATATAACTACGAATGATCTTTCATTCCTCTACCTCCTCTTCTAACTCAAGAATATTTCTGACAGTTTTGTGCTAATATTATAATAGTCAATTGTAATGGATAACTGTTGTTTGTTTGTTTTTTTGTCGCAGGAAGAAGCTTTGCAAGAGATGCTAGGGTTTGAGCTTGCGAATATGCCATTAGGAGAGCTTCATCAGACACACACTCTTAAAAGAACAAAGGAGAGTAGAAAATTGGACGAGCTAACAAGAATAGGTAATAAGAACAACGTTGATGAATTTGCAGGATTCATAGGCAAAAACAAGAAATCTTGCAGTACAGTGACTAACATACAGCCGGAAGAATCAATATGGTATATTATGACAGGAACTAAATTGTTGTGTACATTACAGAGTTACATTGCAGTAGGAATTATTGATCCTTATGTTGAATATAATCTAAAACTTCTGACAATTGGCTACAACTAAAGGATATACAAACCAGGGTTTGCCAAAAGGAGCCTACAATTGGGGTAATTGTTAAAAAAAAATCATAATTGGTTACCCAATTGTGTAGCCTGATCTTATTGCAAAAATTTTGGATTTTCTCTGACATTCATCAATTCTTAAAACTTCAGGTACACATGAGTTGAAATAGTACAACAATTCAAATATTTTTTATATTTAATCACTGCGCTATGATCCATTTCTTTCGTGATTTTCAGGAGTTTCAATTTTGGTGACGTAGATTTCAATCCCGCAGGTAAGATAAATTGCATAACAGTGCAGGTTCATATCCTCTATCTTCCTCGGGAGTCTGATTAAATGCAGACATTAGGAAAGTGTGATGGTCTGACTTAACAAAACGAGGTAGGATTTTCTTCGTTAACATGGTGAATTTGAATTTGGAAATTGAATTACTTAATATTTCTACTACAAGGTAGATGTGCATTTCTTCTTAGTGGTAATAAGAAGAATGAAATGTATTTTACTGTTAGATGCATTGTAAGTGAAGCATCTCATTGCCACCGATATTTCGAGCAAATGTTGATAGAAAACATAAGGAAGAGGTTTATCTGCTTTATGTGTTTTGATTTTCGGTTTTTAGCGGTGAATTCTACGCTAAATGTTGCTGCTTTCGATTTGCAAACAAATACCGACTTCAGTTTATTATTTTGATTGGGTCAGTCTCTTGCTTTTTGATTTTCTATTGATTTCATTCTCTTTGTTTGTATTGCAGGTAATACGAAACCTAAACTATAAAGGTATCTACATATGGATTGGATCTGTTTGATTCGAAAGCAAGGATCAAAGCTGTTAAGTCTCCAGATTGTGCTTCATTTTTCATATAGTTCATGTTTTGATTAGTTTTTATTCATGGCAGTATACTTTTTAGAACATATTGGGAGGTATGACACTGTGACATACTGCATTTTACCAAGAAGCATTACAGATACAAGTTTGCCTGTGTATTGTGTGTAGACTTTATCTCCAGTACTACATAAATGATAATGGTGACAAAGCTTACACAATCCCTTTGTTGATGGGAAGGCATGGCACATACCTCCATGGCAACCCGGTCTAATCCATCGAATTGCAACTTCTCCAGTCCTGGAAGTGGTCTTATAAATGCAACCAATGCCGACGAGGTAATTTTAGTCATTTTGATTATAACTATTAGTCCAATTTTGAATTAGTTACAATAGCGATAATTGTATATTAAGTTAACTTGGTACATTAATTTAGAGCGAAAATATGTTATATGACTAAATATAAATGCTTTCTAAGCAAAGAAATGATGAGCTAAATACTGCTGCTCCATCAGTATGATGAGATTATCAAGTCTAGCGGCATCTTTGTACCGTACAAAGGAGAGTATTTTGGATGAACGATTGAAGGAGAAAGTCTGGCATCATCCATCACTTATCCACTCAGGTTCAGTAGTGTTTTGATCTTATTAGAGCACTGAAATCTATTATTAGAATTTTTGTGAAATACTTCCTAATGGGTTTTGGTTCGTTAATTGATTTTATTATGAATACATGCATATAATTTCGTTAGGAGTTTTTTTTGAATTGATTACGTATGGGTTTTATATAAAGTCAGTATCAGGCCCTGAACTTTGCATTTATATGGACTATACTTTAAGTGGCTCTTTAAAATGTTTACTGACAAGCGTGTTGCTTTGTTTGAGGTATTGCTTTGAACTTGAAATTAAAATACAAGCACACAGTGTTGCAACATTTCTGGAGTTCAAATATTAGTACACAATGTAGCAACATTTCTGCTTATGAGGTAAAGGTAAATGTGCATTTATTTTTCTGTGAAATAAAGAATGAAATTTGTTTTCTGTTGTATGCATTGTAATTGTACCATCTCATTACTACGAATATGATGCAGGAGTATTCGGTAAACAGGAAACCTAGAAGATATATTATATAGAACACCATTTAAATTGATTTGAGATATGGAATCTAAGTTTGATTTTGACGGTATTTTGGGTTTGTTATGTACTTAAGTTGTGATACATTGTGTTTGATAGTGACTTATTTCTTGCCTTCTTAGCTCAACTGGTAGAGTGCATGGCCTTTAGCCATGTAGTTGTGGGTTCGACTCCCGCAGATGGCATATATAAGCTAAGTCCCAACGAGGTACATTATGGTAATATGGTAAATATTTTGGAAGGTTACCACTATTAGAAGGCAAGGTTTGTATGCGACTGTAAAGATAGCGCAAATGGTTGTCCCAGTAGAAGCAGTGATTCTACACAAAGAAATTGTCGTGTACCAGTGTATATATTGTTTAGTTTGAAGCAGAATTAACAATAAATAATGTCTTACGTTATTGCCGAAGCATATGAATTGCCTTGGAAATATGAGCATCTTAATAAAAGCTGTCTACCATCGTGAATAAGTTAGAGATGAGAGTACCTAACGGGAGTTAATGGTTCCGAACAATAAGTTCTCCAAGGTATGTGCCTTTAAGAAATTCTTTTATTACGTGCATAGGCAACTAAATAACTATACATGCTTGCTTTGTTGATTAGAATGCTCGAGGCACGCCCAAGAATGCACCTTATAAAGAATGTTGGAAATGATGATGTGGACATGCATGGCAATTAGGATTCTACAGATCTGTTCAAGAGAGTCTCGCATCCATTTTGGATTTTAGACCTGCGTTGTGCCCGATGATGATAACGACATCGCGAAATATTTGGTAAGCATGTCCATGCACGTCCACATAAATAATTATGGGAATAACAAATTATCTTTACTCTCATTTCTTATGTAAAGCGTGTTTACTCAATCGGCAGGCAAGTAGTCATTCATTGGCAAAAAGCCCAGCTGCAATACTTCAATATCGGATTTGAAAAGTAATAAAGCATCAAATATCCAGGTATATTAACCACATACAGTTTGATTGTCTTCTTCACATGTTTATGGTTTTACAAATTAACAAAAAAGTTGAGCCACAGCCTACGACGTCGACCCGACCAACTCGACACCCGGCTAATTTGAGTTGACTGTCTCAACACCGACCTGTAAAAAGTAACAAAAAGTTTGAGCCCCGGCTAATTTTATTCGCTCGATATGCTAGGTTAGCTTAATTGTCTTCTTTTGGTGAAGTTTTCTGTCATTTGCAGTGAATACATAGTAGCTCGCCAAAATATGAGAACGGTAGGAAGATCGTGTCATTGTGTCAATAAAGTATGCTGGAAACACAACAAATTTCCATTATGGAGCCTCCAATTTGGTGTCATCCGTTGACTAAATATGTATGAGAATGGACTCTTATAAAGATTAACCAAACATGATGAGCCCCTAATAATTTGAGGGGACCAACTCAACACTTTGGTCAAAGGCCGTAGGCCGGCGCTCAAAACTTTGATTCACCCAACTCAAAACTTTGATTCACGACCGGGACAACGGTCCCGACCGGTTATGAATCGCCCAACTCGACACCGACTTATAAAAATTAACAAAAAGGTGAAACTACGGTCTACACGTTGACCTGATTAACTCAACGGTTGGATCCATGGTCGGGACAACGGTCCCGACCGGTTAATATGAATCGACCAACTTAGCACCGACTTACAAAATTCAACAAAAAGATTGAACAACGACCTAAGGCATTGACCAGATAAACTCAACACTTTGATCAACGGCCGGGACCGTTGTCCCGGCCAACTAATTGGACTTGGCCATCTCAACACCGACATATATAAAGTTAACAAAAAGGTTGAGCCCCGACTAATTTGACACGACCAGTTCAACACTTTGATCCACGACCGCGGCATAAGCCTCAGATAATATATTGACCCAACTTATGGGTTACAGGCTTCGAAAACCTTCTGAAAATCGATAAGAGGTTGAGCGCCGGCCGCAGCAATGATTTTGCAACTATTTCGAGATGATGCTACCAAGGATTAAGACATTAAGATGGCTAGATTTTGTGTGCCTGTGTGTATGAGTCTAATTGAAGGGAAGGAGAGATTGTTGATTCAAGTTAATGGTGAATTTGTTCCAATTTTAGACCTCAATTACAAGAGACACAACAAGAAAGAAAGGGAGCTGATGTTGCTACCATTGTGAACGATGTAATTAAGTGATTGAAAATTGAATCACTTAATTTGAATGAATGGTAAATTTGCAGGGAATAAGTAGTAAATTTTGTTACTTTTTTTCCAGGGA
Source organism: Papaver nudicaule (assembly GCA_023529015.1). Lineage (NCBI taxonomy): Eukaryota > Viridiplantae > Streptophyta > Magnoliopsida > Ranunculales > Papaveraceae > Papaver > Papaver nudicaule. The sequence goes on along the minus strand of JAJJMA010195318.1, from coordinate 16,277 downwards.
CCTTTTCGAGCAGTTTTGGAGATTTGTTTTTGGCTGCAGCGTATGTAAGACGTCCTTAGCTCATGTCTCTAAGCTATGTCGATTTGAATGAGTACATGTAACAAGTTTTCTCATTGGAAGACTTTACCATTCAACAAAGATAAGGGCGGGAAATACCCAAGCTTAAACTTGAAACTTCCAAGGAACGGTTCTTCTTATATATCATTAGTCGAGTAAATGTTACGTATGCCTTGAACTTAAGGTTTAAAGTTTGAACTTAATTGTCTGTAATGCTTGCTTTATGAACCGGGTATATGAGGAGGAAATGTTTCTTAGGAGCTCTTTGAACATTTGCAAGTTGTTACAGTAGGAATTCCTTATTCCTTTGAAAGTAAATCAATTCCTAATGTTGTTTCAGTGATCAAGTAATTCTTAGGCTCCGCTGATTTGACCCGACCAACCAAACACCGGTAGCATAAGCTCGACTAACTATCGAATTTGCTAACCCACGGTCGGGGCCGTAGGCCCCGACTGATTTGACCCGACCAACCAAACACCGGAAGCATAAGCCCCGACTAACTCTGAAATTTGCTAACCCACGACCCGACCAACAAAACACCAGAAGCATAAGCCCCGACTAACTCTGGAATTTGCTAACCCACGGTCGGGATTTGACCCGACCAACCAAACACCGGTAGCATAAGCCCGACTAACTCTAGAATTTGTTAACCCAAGTTTTCGACAACCTTTCGAAAATTGCCAAAAGGTTGAGCGCCGGCCGCAGGCCGGAGTGATACCTAGTCTATATATTAACGAGATGTGGTATTTAAAAGTGGGGCTATCGGAGCCCTCCGAAAAGCGTGCGTGGAGTACTGGCCACCCGATCGGAGAGAGTCAATTGGATGCGACAGGACGATCTCGGTCGTCCGTGGTCCTGATGGCGCAATCTTGCCCGTCGCAGGAGCGTGTGAGCCATCCTGAGCGTCCACAAAAAATTTAAAAAGCCGGGTGTAATCCTAAACGTCCATCTAATCTAATCTAATCCATTGGGACTTTGCCTTCTTTAGGAACTCGACTTCTTTGTACTTCTTCTTCTCGACCATTAAAACCCAGTCTGTGAACAACTAATCCTAAACCTAACCTCAGTTCTTTTAGTTTCTTTCTGTTTGATTGTGTTTTGATTTTGCAGGTGCGATCTCTTTGGAAACTCGCCGTAATTTCAACATCCTTTCCCATAACCCTAACTTCTTTCAAACAAAATCAGCCGTGATTTTTGTTTTCCAAATAAAATCAGCTCACAACGGTCTCCTCTTTCAGCATCTTCACAATTAAAATCTCAATCTCAGTCTCGAACAGGTAAGACTTTGATTTATTTACTGCTTTCGATTTTGGTATTTATTTTTCTTTTTGCGTGATTTCATCTTCTTCTCCAGCAAATCTTCACAGCATTCAGATAACCCTAATCTCAATTTGAATTCCAAGATTAATATCGCCGTGATTTGTTCATCTTCATCTCCCAAAAAATTCTTTTTTCACAGCAACCCTAACTTCTCTATTTGATTTCCGAATTAAATCAGTGACCCTAATTAGATTCGTCTGTTGATTGTTGTTTGCTTTGTGCGTTCTTTTGATTGAGTTATTAATCTCTGTTGGCTTCATTGTATTGACATGATTTTGGGGCCGAAGCAGATGAAAAGTGGAAAAAGGTAAGCTTATATTGATCTCAATCGTATTGATTTAGCGCGGTTATGTATTAAATCTTCTTTATTTAATTTTTGCTGAATTTAATTGTAACATTTACCAAATAAATTCAGGGATTAAAAGTCCAAATTTTTTGTAGGGATTTTGATTAATTAATGCTGAGGAAGGAAGGAGATGCTGGGGGATAGAAGTGCAAGTATTCCAGACTTGATTAAATGGTCAGATTAATTTATATATTAATGTATGCACGAGTGATGGATATTTACATGGATTATTTTTTCTGTTTCGTTGTGTGTGATGTTGAGTTACGTGATTTTATCGACGTAATCTTTTCCTCTCTTCAAAACTTGCAGCTTCAATGGGAAGTTAAGCATAATTTTTTTAATTATGCCAACTCTATTACCTGTTTGCTTATATCGTTCAGATTTTGAGCATGTGTTACTCCAATGAATTTAAAGATCCTGTTTAGTATTACAAACACAATAAACTCAAAGACGCAAATGTACAAACCTGTAGCTGTAGAACAGATCCTGTTCAAGTAAGGGACTTACCCAAGTTAGATGCTTGGTTCATATTGTTTGAAAAGAATATAGTCAGTTGTAATTTTGGTCATGTATGAACGTTAAGCTTAGCATTGTGGCTGGTGAGTGTCTTCTCTAAATCTAGCAAAAACAGTATACAATTAAAACTAGAATTTCATTAATAGGACCAAAAGTGAAAATTTGGTATCTGATATTTGTTTAACCGACTGATATTTTGCATTTATTTATAGCATTCCAGTTTATATGCATCTCGGCCAGCATCAGCTCCAAGTAAAGGTATTTAGTCATGCTTTTTTATGTTGCAATCGTTCATTTCCGTGTCCATGCAACCTCTGTTGAAAGTCTCTTACCAAAAAGCACAACTGGAAAGAGAGAATAAAGATAAAGTACAAGAACCAAAAAAAGGAACCATCAATGGTAATGTTCTGCTTCATAATAATTGCAGTAATAGTGTGTAAGAAGAAATATTTGCTAAGCCATCCTGTAATATTATGTCTTCAATTAACAGGCAATGTCCCTGGCTCAGAAAGCACGCCGGGCAAGGGAGAACAATAAAAAGTAGATCGTGCAGAAGAGGAAAAAGAAAAAACACTACGTGAAGGAGTGCAAATAGAATCTGAACATGAACATCTAAAAGATAATGCTGCATCGATACAATTACTGGCAACAAAAAAGCTTAAAAGTATACTTATCTATCAATCATTTATGTACGGTTGCTAAGGATTTATACTGTTAAAATTGCAGGATGCTCCACGTCAGAAGATGCAGACAGATTCTCTACCCACTGGGCTAAACAAACAACCAATAAGTTAAGATATGGATGCTGCCTTTGTTGAACATGTAAGTAATTCAGGGATACTCTTGAATTGTTACAACATCTAAAATAGAATAGCAGTATCTACAACAAACTTATCGTGCCAAAGATGTGAATAACAGGATACTCGGCAGCGTCAGAAAAATGGGAAAATCGATCGACTCCCCATGCTAGACAAAGAGACAACAGATTTGAACGAGGATGCTGCGTATGGTGATCAGGTACGTAACAATTAGTAAACAAATAATTAAAACGCATAGTTCGGCAATCAGTGCATATTATGCACCTTATTTATGTTTCATAAACAATTTAAACATCAAACTGTTATATTACATTCTTATGGGGTCAGTTTTTCCCATCAATGGCAGTTGCTTATTCACCAAATCTCAACTTCAACGATTACTCCGCTACGACTATTTGGCTAAGCTCTAATAGAGTCAGATTCAGGGTAGGTAAGGTATGTGTAATAATCTTATTTCTTTGTTATTGAATCTCTCACCAGTTCTTTTAGATAGATGGTTTAAATTTCAAATAGGATAACAGTTCTTGCCTTTGTACTTTTAATCATGGATAACAGAACGTGATGTGTTTCCTTAGTTTTTTTTTCTCAAAGATCAATTTATTTTATTCGTATTTCAGGGTTAATGCATGAGCACAATTTCAGGGTTAATGAGCACATAAAATGTCGTAGAAAAACCATTTTGGGTGAGTTGAAAGATTTCTTAAAGCTTTGTTGTGGGGATTGTCCATAAAAAGATACTTAATAGATTTTCAGTATCGATGTTGACTATTTACTCTCACCTGAAGAAATTTTTAGGAAATGGTGGTTAAGCTACTCATATGTGCAGGTTTTGCTGTAATGACCAGTGTTTTATCATTAACCAGTAAGTAGGAAGTAGCAAAGATCGGGAAAGCAAGCGAAATGAATGTAATCGACGTCCGAATACCATCATATTTTTCTTTAAGACCCAACTGTATATGAAACTTCAAATACTTTGCTGCATATTTATTGACAATCAGATCTTCGATTTTATGTGGTAAGATTGTATGATAATAAGTTTTTTATTCTTTTTTTTTTTTTTTTTTTTTTTTTTTTTTTGTTGAAAAGCTAGGTTTGTTGGGAGCTGTGATACTCCATGTTAGGGATAAAGCCTATTTACTATGGATTTACTTACTTCCTTTGTGCTCAAAATATTGATGATCAAAGGGTCAAGAGGAATGAGGGTCTAAAGATGGATAATATTTTCTGTTTACTTCATATTAAATCGAACGGGTATCTGCTATCTTAGCTCAAATGGAAGAGCACATGGTTTCAATCATGAAGTTGTGGGTTCGACTCCTACGGATAGCATTGTTATTTGGGTAAACTAAAATAAACAGTTTCATATTTCAATTACGCAATTTGGTTAGAATAGCATCAATTGATCATTCAAATTGATTTTGATCTTCCACTGAGTAATAATCTATTAGCAAAGCCACTGATTCCTTCACACTTATTTGCTTAACTTAAGCTCCTCTATCTATGTTTCTGGACTTAAGCAACCAATTAGTGCTAACAAAATTGAACCAGCAATTAAGCCAGCAATCCGTCAGAAGGGTACAAACCAGATCTGGTTGCACCTAGAGTAAAGAAAAAACAAGAAAAAATGAACACACTACTATGGCCGGTGAACTAAACACTACTACCAGTTTTAGCAAGTTCGTAGGCCCCGAATTGTAGACATTAACAGACCTGATATCCTCGAATCCAATAGCACGTTATAGAGCAGATTATCGAATCCAATAGCATGTTGGGAAAGTGTACGATAACAAAAAGTGAATGAGCAACATGATCAGATTACAAATCATGAATGCAAAATCAAGATCAATCACACACACACACACAAAAAAAAGTATAACTACACAGGAAAGTAAATACAAAAAATCATATTTTCTGTAGAACAAGTCGAGTCATATTTTCGATAAAGAAAATCATTACCGAAAGATTGTTGAATATTATGACTCCCGTTGGAAAAAGTAGATAAAATACCATCAATAGTGCACCTATTCAACACTTTGATCCACGGTCGGGATAAGGGTCTCGGTCGACTAATGTGACTCGACCATCTCAACACCGGCCTATAAAAATTAACAAAAAGGTTTTCAATAGAAAGTAAGAGAAAAGTCAGGTACTCAGAGAAGTCATCACATTTTGAGAGAAAACTGTAACTAAGGATTCTTTTAGCGACAACCTAAGGCGCCGACCAGACTAACTCACGGACCGCTAATTTGACTCGACCAACTCAACATCGACTTATAAAAAATGACAAAATAATTTTATCATCATACTTTGATCAGCGACCGAGACCGTAGGTCCCGCTAATTTGACAAACAAACAAAGAATTATGCAGTTAATACAATTAAGCGAATTACAAAACGATAATAAGGAAGTACATCAAGCAGGTATCTAAGAATTCACAGAAACGTGATAAAGTAGTTGAAAAGAGTACCGACCACTTTAGCAAATTAATCATAAGCATCAGATGGATCCCCTCGCTGCTATCTCTTTGAATAAAGTCGACAAACAGTCTTTTAAGAAAGGTAGGGGATTCAAATCACACGCAACCAAAGATAAGTAATTTCTGACAAGAAGTCCAGCTTCGTAAATCTGGAAAAGTTAGAGTTCGGCAGTCGACCAAAACCAGTGACTCAAGAGAACTAAACAGTAGAACATCATCATCATTTACTCGCAAGTCTTGGAACTGATTGCACCCTTTGATTCGCAGACATTGAAGATTAGTATTTTTCTGTAGTATGCATTACGAAATGAATAAAAGCTCATCTATGGTTGTTACAGAAAGAGATGTGAGAAAGGTAAGATTTCTCCCAACTGAGCTTACTAACTCAGTGTCGACTTTCTCCAATACCAACATTGTCAAAGAAATAAGTACATGGACTTCTGCCCAGAGTTGACAACCAATAATTTCCAAATATTTAACACAAAGATAGAAAGAACCCAATTCTTCTAGATAGAATATATCAGTTAGAGAAAGATGAAGTGGCGAACGAAATTCGATGCTTAAAGTGTTCATAAACATTCTTTTAGCATAAGATAAGCAAGACATGGGAGCAGCCCGATAATTGCAGGAAATTGTGCAAGTCCATAGCAGTAATGAGGTTCCAATACTTGCAAATTCGATAGAACTGATGGAACACACATCCAGGAGGGGATGTGAACCCCATGAAAATTATGTATGTCCACGTAGGTAAGCCTAACAAGCATAAATCTTTTAATTTGACTGCCAAGAAAATTATGATGCTTTTAAAGAATGAAAATAAAAAATAAATAAATTAAGTGATTGAATTTAAAAGATAATTGATTGGACGAACTAAAAATTGTCGTCGTTCTTTACGGCCGGGGGACGTAGTTTCTATTATGGCCATGCAAACTAAATACTTGAGTTGTACTTAATAACCGAGGTCTGTAACATGGGGAAAAACATGGAATAAATCATGCCATACAACACAAGTCAACGCTGATATGACCTGTCTTATTAAATATGACCCTTCTTATTAAACAAACTACTATGATCTGACGAACAAAGAATCAAAATCGTTCTTCACGGCCGGGGCCGTAAGTACATGCTACTATGATCCGACTAATTAAATACCCTACTATGATCCGACCAGAACTACACTGGGAATGAGATCGTTCTTTGTGGTCGAATCGTAGGTCTCGACTGGACTCACAAATTTCAAATTAAACTACGTCAAAAGGTATTTGTACGAAATCTACTAATAAGCAAACGTTTATACGTATTTGAGATCACACCAAATTCACAATCGTGCAATTGGTAGATTACACAACACAATGAGCTACTATGCTCTGACGAACTAAAATATTAAGACCGGCCAATAAATATCAACAGACTAAAAATGGTCCCAACCGACTAATTTGCTTTGACCAACTCAACACCGGCTTAAAAAATTTAACAAAAAGATTGAGCAACGGCCTACGGTGTTGACCCTACCAACTCAACACTTTGAACCATGACTCGAACAACTAAACAACAGAGTCGTAGCCTCCGACTTATAAAAAATAACAAAAAAAGGATGGCTTGCTCAAAGGAAGAAAAAAAATAAAAAAATAAACGTGAATGATTAAAATTTACTTAAAGGTTAAGCGATCAAATTTACTTAAGGAAAATCTATTGCCTCAGCTTTGATCCATGTCCAAGACAACGGTCGGCTAACTTGACTCGACCAACTCAACCGCGGCTTATAAAAAGTAACAAAAAAGTTGAGTAACGGTCTACGAAGTCGACCAAATCAACTCAACACTTTGATCCACGGCCGGGACAACAATCCTGGCCGGTTAATATGAATACCTACTCAACATCGGCTTATATAAAAGAACAAAAAGGTTGGGCAACGACCTACGAAGTCGACCAGATCAACTCTATGATCTACGACCAGGACAACTGTCCCGTCCTGCTTATTTGACTTGACTATCTCAACAGCGGTCCATAAAAATTAAACAAAAAGGTAGAGCAACGGCTTAAGACGTCGACCCGTCCAACTCAACACTTTGATGCATGGGCTGAAAAACGGTCCCGGACGGTTAATATGAATCGACCAACTCAACACCAACATATAAAAATTAACTAAAAGGTTGAGTAACGGCCTAAGGCGTCAACAAGATCAACTCAACAACGGGCTATAAAAAGGTTGAGCAACAACCTATGACATCAACCCGACCAACTCAACACTTTGCTCCACGGCAAAGACAACGGTCCCGTCCGGATAATTTGACTTAACCTTCTCAACAAAGGCTTATAAAAATTTATAAAAATGTTTACCCCAGACTAATTTGACACGACCAGATCAACACTTTGATCCACGACCGGGGTGTAGGCCTTGCATAATCTATTGGCTCAACTGATGGGTTGTAGGCTTCGAAAACCTACCTAAAATCGGCAAAAGGTTGTGTCGTATGTGTAGAGTATTGAATTTGCTCCAATTGTTTTGTAGGGATATCCAAGTGCTCTTGGTGATATAGCTCAAAACGGTGATGATATGGAAAGAAAATACTGCACTACGACTGGCATGTATACTTAACCATCTCTTAGCACTCTCTCATCTATAATAGAATACAAGATACAAGAGGAGTCCAAATTATTCGATATGTTAGCATATCTTATTTGTTTGATAATGTTCTTCTAAACTTTATATGCAGTGACAGTAAATACATTGAAGTTCGCCAAAATATGAGAACGGTGGGAAGATCATATCATTGTGTCAATAAGGTATGCTGGAAACACACGACGATTTCCATTATGGAGCCTACAATTTGATGTCATCCATTGGCTAAATTATGTATGAGAATGAACTCTTACTCACAAAATTAACAATAAAGGTTGAGCCCAGACTAATTTGACAGGACCAACTCAACACTTTGATCTAAGGCCGGGGCCACAGGCCGGCGTGATACCTAGTCTCTTTATTAAGAAAATATGGTACCAAGGATTGGAGCCATCCGGGCCGTCCGAGGTCGATCCGAGAGCTCATAATGAATTGGCGCCTTTCAACTCCGTGCGTACGATCGGGTCCATCCGACGCACCAGAATCATCGAGGGCTGCCCTTTAATAAGAGCTTCTCCCTCTCCCGAAAAAAAAGAACAGAAAAAAAATTAAAACACGGCAGCAGTATCCCTTCTTCTTCTCCTCTCTTCATCTGGAAAAATAGAGCTCTGCCTCCCAAGTCTAGGGTTTCGAATCGATACCTTCCCTTCCATCGACCAAAATTCAGTCATATCTTTAATGGCGTCTGATCAAATCGTACTCGAATTAACCAGGTAAACGAAACCCTAGATTGCGAACCCTTTTCTTCACTTCCAGAGCCCAATATTGTAGGTTATCGCTGGATATGAATCCTCTGAAGGCTATTCTAGGGTGAATTGAAAAAAAGATTTGTGTTATTCGTTTGGGAATATTTAAGAGGTATGAATTCTGAAATCAAAGCCAGTTCTTGGGTCTCCTATACGATTTTCTGATTGTTTCTGTGAATAGCAGCAGGAGGAGCTAACCTCTCTATTTGTCTTCCGAGATTAATAATGGAAAAAATCGTCGTGATTTGTTAGTCTTCTTCTCCCAACAAATTCTTAAAAGCAACCCTAAGATCGATCATGAAAAAACCCTGAATTCTTATTTAATTTAAGCTACAGATTTTATTAGGGTTTAATTTTATTGCGATTGGAATAGTTAGGGTTTGCCGGAAGCTTCATCAACACTATTAGCTTCAGATTAATTTTAACCTTTATAACCTTTTTCTACGCCTTAGAACCCTAGCCAAATTTCTTCTTTTCCTTTGTTTGGGCAATTGTTAGATTTTTTTTCTAAGCTTCGTTCTAAATATTATTTGTTTTGTTTTCTGCTGCAGGTATTGATTTGATTCATCTGTTGATTCGATTTGATGCTTCATCCTGACAGGTACATTATTCATCTAGGGTTTTTGGTTATCTATTTTTTTTGTTTCACGGATTACTATAGGTACGATGTTCTGTGAGCATAGGTTTCTTGAATAATATGAGGTAAGACTTGGTTTGCTGACTATGATACTTGATTTTCTAAATAAAAAATAGCTTGATTCAACTGGTGGTTGATCTGCTCCCACCTGCAACATCAATGGGTATGTGGTTTGAGTTGAGCTTAGGTTTTGCAACAGGAAAAAATTATAAAGGTGTTGGATGATGAGTGCCGTAGTCAGGTTAGCTGTTGGATGCTTCTCTTTTGAAAATCAATATAGTTAATATACTTTCAATTGGGAGAAGGTTAGTTGCATGTACCAACAACAACAGAATGTGGTTCGCGGTTGCTGGTTAACTATGGTCCGTCTTTTGGGTGAAGCGCCAATAGCTAGGACTTGAATAGAAGCCAACAGGGACATAATGTTGGGTTAGCCATAGTCTGATGGGAGCTGTCTCGAATGCTTCGGTTTAGACATGAATTAGAAGCCGAGATAAAAAAAGACATGGATATGATGCTGTTTTGATATTTTATATCGTGTTTAATTATACATGTTTAGAATACTAATTCAAGAAACGTTTATCGTCTGCAGAGGACATAGATGAATGCACAGTTGTCCAAGAGGAGCTTATAGACAAAGAAAAAAGCCCTAATATGGGTGCACCAGCAACATACGGTACGTTTTCGATATTGTACCAGAAATTTTTTATAAGACATCTTAGCTAACAATGAATTCCTATGTGATCAGACACTGCTCCCGAACCAACCAACTTCACTGTGATGGTGCCTAATACACAGCATAAGGGAGTGACGAAAAAGAGTAAGTGGAATACAAACAATAGAACATATTTTATATAAGGTAACAACATACTGTGGTTCATTATCCATGCTTATGAGTTTGATTGATTGATGCTCGGGAAGGAAAGACATGCAATTAATTGACCGTTTCCTAATCCGTGTAGGTTCTACAAACCCTCTTTGCTCTCTTTCAGTTATATATTTGTGATTTTGACTCTCTTTTGTATTGAATTATTATTAGGTGCGCAGACTAAAATCTCTCTCAGTCTCAATCAGGTAAGACTTCGGCTTCTGTTTACTCTCTTTGCTTTCGATTTTGGTTTTTTTTTTTCTTTCTTATTGCGTGGTTTTTTGTTTATAGCTTCAGATTTTGATGATTGTATTAATTAGGGTTTAATTTTATTGTGAAGCCCTGATAAGGCGACATCAGTCCGTGAAAGAACAAGGAAAGGAGAGTTTTTGATTGTTGTTTTTTGATCTTTTTAGGCGAGGAAAGAATACGTATGGTAATCCCATATCTTACCCTTACTTTAGTACTGATTTTCAATTCAGCAAGTTCTAATTTCCGATTAAATTGTAGTTGATCCGCATCTGTTGCCTTTCCCTTTTCCATATTCCATGTAAACTACCATTAGATTTTACCCTTGAATTGTTTGTTTGGGTAATAGATGAGTTGTGCTGTTCCTATATCGTAAACAAACAATCTAATGTCACTAGATGTTCTAAAACGTTAATTCCAACTCTTTCATTGGACTGGAGAATTCCTTTATTTTAAATTCATCCCGAGTTGGATTACTTGGTTCTGTTATGTGTTTCACAAAGTATATGATTTTAGTTTTACTTTGCTCTGCATCTCATTCATCATCTTATCTTACAAAAGGACTTCAACTTTAGCTTGCCTCAAGTGTTTGGCTTTAGTAGTACAGAGTTGCTGCAAAACAACTGTCAAACTCTGTACGGAAAGCAAGCCTTATGAAATCTGGCTTTAGTAAACTCTGGAACTTCTTATGAAATGTGGATAAACAAGGAACCAATTAACTGAGATATGAAATGCCTGTTGAATAGACCACATATGGTGGATGAATTTATTTGCCTATTCAACTTCTTTTAAGTTCGTATTTGGATTTTCGCTAATATAAGTCAAAAAATCGCAGGCTTGCTAACAAATCACAGGTGTATACCCTGCATGCCTATAATTTATGTATATTTGGACTCATGAATTGATGTGTTTCAGGGTACTGATGCATGTATTTCGGCTGCAGGGTTTGTATCGTGCATCACACAAACACTTTGGATGGAAAGACAGTATGAGAATCTGACCCAAACTGTTTTTCTCATGCAGTATTTGCTATTTCCAATGATAAATGGAAGAACCACTAAGACGGGGAAGTGACATTCGGTTGGAAGAAGTAAAAGTGAGCGCTTGCGAGCATGTTCGGTATTCCAATTTATATTTCCAGCAAATATCAGTAGTCTCCCAAACTTTTTTACATTTCCTAACATTCTTTTTAAGTTCTTTTTAATGAAATTTTGCTTTAGGAAGCAAAGTAAATTCAGAAAGATGAGATAGAAAGAAAAAGGTAAACAATAACAAATCTAATTTTATTAGCTGGAGTTTGCTTTAGGAAGCAAAGTAAATTCAGAAAGATGAGATAGAAAGGAAAAGGTAAACAATAACAAATCTAATTTTATTAGCTGGAGTTTGGTTTTTGATGAAATTGGGTTTTCTTGAAATTACTACTTAAGCTAGAGTTTTTGTTGTGTAGATGATAAAATTTGATGGTTCCTCTACAAGGGTTAAGAAGGTTTATCGAAGGTAAAACCTGGGAACGGAATTTGGGGTTCAGTTTATCGAAGAGTAATGTGTAGCTGCCGTGTTAGTGTTGAGTGCAGACTAATGAGAAGTCATTGAATGGGTATGATTATGGGTTGTCTGTGAATGTGTATGCTGTTTACAAAGTGTGATATTGCAGGGTAGGAACTGCGAGGAACTCTGCTGGGAAAGAAACAACTGAGCTCGGTAAAAACTAACAGGAAACATGTATGTCAGCTGTTTGTTAAAATGCCAGAGCTGAAGCTGTGTAGCAGACAGAAAAACTGAGGCTAAAACTGCTGATTTCAGGTGTCGGGCTTTAGATTTCGAGATGCAGATGTTGGAAGTGCACTGAATATCGTAAGGGGTTGGTGTTTGTCTGAGAATTACCGCAAGGAAGATCAGATATGGACCATGGGTTTGCTGGTATGTACCAGAGAAGTTTCTGCAGTCATTATTATGTACTTTCTGTATTGCCTTCTTTAGTTGTTTTGGCCAGTTCTAATCGATACATTCAATATCTTATGTAAGGCCTTTGCTTCAGCTTGCCCCAAGTGTATGGTTTTGGTACTACTTTGCTCTGCCTCTCATTCATCTTCTTATCTTACAAGACTTTCAACTTTAGCTTGAGTGTATGGCTTTAGAATGCATGAGTTGCTTTCGGTCGACATGGTCAAGGGTGAACAGTCTGATAAGATTGTGTTAATAACCTCAACTGCTTGCAAAGAAGACAATAGAGGTAAACACATATCATTGTCTAGCTACGTAAACACAATCATACAATCAATCTGTTTTAAGGTTTCTCCTTGATTCTCCATGTTTCTCCATGATTCTCCATGTCTAATTCTTAATCTCCATTTAAATCTTAGAATTATGGAACGAAGGTAAACAGTTAATATAAAGAAACCTTAGGATGTCGTTGTTGGTGTTCTCTTGCCTCGCTGGATTATTGGTTTAGATAAATGTGTGGTTTATACTTCGTTGTTTTCCTTGAATCACAAATTTAGAGCATTTGCTCAGCGCTCTCCTGTTCCTTAAACACCAGAGAAAGGATTTAGAGTTTTGGCTTTGGGATTCGCCGTTCACAGCTAGCCCCAGAGCATGATCTTTTGTTATTTGTTTGATCTATAATTCTTAGCCTGATTTGTTTCTTGAATATCCCTATAAATGGCTGTATAGTGGGTTGAATGAAGCATCTCACAAGTCGGTAGAGTTTAATGCTGCTAAATTTCTTAAAGGGAAGTCCATGAACAAGAGCTGGAATGGATCAGAAGAAAAGAGAACTATGGGTTTTTCTGTTAACTGTGTTAACAATCCGAGCAAACGAGTGTTGTGTTTCCGCTTTGCTGCTGGTGGCTGTCACAACTATGGTGATGTTGAGTCATTGATGGAGTATAAATGACTTGGATCCGATGGTTGGTTCACAAGGGTTCAGGGGTCTCGAAGCTCGCAAGTGAACAGAAGTTTGGGTTCAGGTTTGCATACTAATTCTGCTCCCCAATTGAGTTAATTCATCGTTGATTCTCTTTTTCTTTCTGCTTCTTTTTTTTTCTTCTAATTCATTTTGATTCGATTTAGTACTACTGGTGCAGATGGCCAATGCACAGTAGCCAATGCACTGGGCTCAGGCTTCGACGGTAATATCCAGTACTACCAACCTTCTCTGTTGGATAAGGACTATCCCTGGGTGGACTAACCTTCTCTATTGTCTATCAATACTTTATTGCAGAGACGTATGATATGTCAGTAGACAAGGTGCAGTCAGAAACAGTATGAGAAAAATATCATGGATGGCCTAATCATCCTCTCACTGTTCCCTTGCAGCCACACTAGGATACTTGATTTTGGTAATGGGTTGCTTCTCTGATTAGAATGTGTTGATCTTTTTATTCTTTCCATTCTTATTTGACCCAATTTGTTTTTCTTCCAGCAGCTTTTGATTGATAAACGAGTGCGAGTGTACGTGAGTGATGGCGATTGGATTTCAAACCAACTCATTTTGATGCATACTATCCCTCAGACTTCTATGTGTAGGTGAGTTAAATTGAATACTCTATTTGAAGTCCTCTTAACTTTTGAAGGCCTTCACTCTCTAACATTCAGCAAACAATGTCCAGCAGTCCAAACTGTCTAGATCATTTGGCAAAACTTATTTAATTGAATTTGAGCATTACTCATGATAAATAATGTGTTAAACCAGGCACCGTTAATGCTCTTAAAACAATAATATCCTGTAACTATGTTTCCTACACAATGAGAATTTCGCCCAACCATCAGACCTTTCTAGCTATAGAGATGCTCTCTTAAACACAGCAGAGAGACTACAGTTTGCTCTAAGAAGCTCCACATTAATAACTACAAAAGCATATCAAATATATATGCAATTGATAGCATGACCATTTGCGTACAAGCATATACATACATACACCTGCATACATACTGTTAAAGTAGGAGCAGGCCTGCACAATAGTCTGCATCTGATAAAATTGAATTTTCGAATCCTATTATGTCGCAGACGATTTTACAAAGAAGACTGGCCCATCGTAGAGCTCGAAACCCTAAAAAAAGACGAAGTGTCCCCAATGGAAATCTATCCGAAGTGCATGGAATAGCAGCTGCACAGGTATTTTCAATTAAGAACTATGTGTTGGTCTTAATAGTCAGATTTATACTACAGTTTTGGAGTCTTTGCAGACTGATATGGGAGTTCATATTTTTTTTTTGACAGTTTATTATCCTACATGGAATTATGTCTAAACATCTCTGATGCAGGAAATATGCTACAACTCAAGGTGATTTCTTTTGGAAAGCTTATAAAATGCATAATCATTTTATCCTCCATGATATGATGTCCAAACATCTCGGATGTAGGAAATATGCTACTGCTTGACGTGACATTGAACCATTTGGACTGTAAACCTTTGCTTATGGTTTTCAAATCTCAAGACAAGCCTGTTATGCTCAAGTGTCTTGGTAGTATCAGTTTTTGTTAGTTACAGAAGCCCATTGCACGGTTTGTCGACGAGATACAACTACGTGTCTAATTTTTTTTTTTGCATTTCTTTATATAGCCTTCTTGCTTACGTCAAGATTCTTTGGCTATTTGTTATTAGGATCAACTGTGACTTTGTTATCAAGGATATTCACCAGTTTCCCTGTTAGGTTGCTAGATTGAAATGGTTAAGAAATGCATGTTTAGTGGGTTAAAAGTAATTTGCATTCCTAAACAGTAGGTCATTAATTTTATCTATGGTTTCTACAGACGAGAAGAAGAAGGCTCTTATAAGTTCTTTTGCTTATTTTTATATTTTATCTGCAGTACACGAGTAATATAGAAAGCTCCTGATGCAAAGTTATCTTGAAAGCAGAATACTCGAAGGTGATGGAATTCATTAATGGTTGAACTTCTCCGGTTTAGAAAGGTAATAAATAAACATCTCATTTTTGCAATCAATAAGGAAACTTCCCCATAACGATAATTTGATTTAATACAATGAGAAGTATCAGTTCTACTTTATATGCATGCATACATGTCAAACCAAACTTTTGAAATAGTATTAATTGTCTAATTCTTCATGGTTACCTGCTGTCTTAGCTCAATTGGTAGAGCACATGGTTTGAAGCCATGAAGTTGTGGGTTCGATTCCCGCAGATGGCATCGAAATCATATGATTACATTTTTATATATCCGCATGGTAATGACGAAGTTATAAGTTTGGGAAAATGTCAGTCTCTCTACAATGTAATGCCATGTCTTTACGGATGAAAGATGCTATAATCTTCAACCGACCGACCGTTAATTCTCAATTGTATTTGCGAAATAGTATAGCTCAGCGTCTTGAGTGTCTTCATGTGTACTCATCCTTCCGCTATGTTTATCTATGCTAATTTTGGGTTTTCAAAGAATTTTTAGTAAATAAACCTTTGAGATATATCAATATTTGATTACCATTAAATCGCCATCCGAATATGATGACACTAAATCCATATAAGCAAATTAGAATCTAGAAGCCAGTCAATTAGAAGCAAACATGCCTTTAAGAATACTTCATAGATCACAGCTCCCCAAGGTGAAGAACTGTCTTCTTATCCTCTAACTCTATGGGCAAGAGACTTACTGCTATCG
>JAJJMA010195317.1:0-16501 GCA_023529015.1 Papaver nudicaule | reverse complement strand
CTTGCATACTCTTAACGCGTTCATTAACGTCTGCAGTTGAGTGATCAATTATCAACAGTGTTGTAAATCTGTGAATAGAGTTTCTAGCAGCACCTGCACGTCTTCGACACGCAGAACCTGGTCAATTATCTCGATGTATGCCTTATCATACGAGGGTTCAGCCCTGTCAGATGTCTGATGCAGACGCGAGATCTCGGCTTTAATACCATCGTGAAAGCCCTGGAGAAATCTCGACTTCCTTTCTATGTCAGACCTTTCTGTTGGATATGGCAGGAGTAATTTAGTGAGGAAAAGATGTATTTGCCCCAAAGTAGCTGGCTCAAATTCCATAGTTGTAGATTGTCCAAAGAGAGATTTACATCGTGTATATATATATACAGGATAACTTAGGAAACAAATTATTTATGGGTTTATGAGAACCAAAACTACACCGGCTTAACTTATGGGCCCAGCTTGTGACGGGTTGCACGGGCCCAAATTTGGATGATTAAAGTTCGTAAATATTTTTCGTTGAGAGGTCAGCCGTTGGATTATCTTCTGAGCCGTCAGGGAGATGATGGTCCTACCCTAGTCTGTACTGGATAACAGTTAAAGGGTGTTATAGCTTATTTGGATAACAGTTCAGAAGTTGTTTTTTGACTTCTGGGAGGAAAAAAGTTAAAAATTAGTTTGGCAATATAATTTCAGAATGACTTCTGGAAGAAGAAAAGTGAACTTTTTCTGAAGCAAAACCTTTTTTGCTTCTGACTTCTGAAATCGACGCTTCTGTATCCAAAAAGACCATTAGTTACCGAAGATTCTCTGTTTACACTTTTCTTTGTCTGAGGAACTATCACGTTGCTACTGCTCAATCTAATGAGGACGTAATGGATCGATATTTCTCAAGGATTCTTATGTTTTCTCGAGGTTTCTTATGTTCAATGTACTTTTCTAAGTACTAATTGCTATATCAATGTGATAGCTTGGGTTATTGTGCTCTAAGTTGTCTGTCTGTCTTTCCAAGAATGTTTTTGGGCACCTCACTATTAGTAATAACTACTAAAAACCTTGACTTCATTTTTGTTTCTTTTGATAATTTTTTGCGAGTAAGAGGTTTACACTTTGTGATTGTTTACTATGCACATCTGTATACACAGAAAAAGTTAAAAATAGGAAATATAATTACTAAAAAGTTAAAAAATAGAAACCAAACATAAATCTTAGAAATTAATTACACAATCCGAAGCACCAGTGGAAATTAAAACGAAATTAATGACTGTGTATTGGAGATATCGAACCTTATATATAAGCTTTGGTTGCTTATCTTTCATTTTGTAGAAACAGTGAAAATTTCCAACATCCATCACACAACCAACCCAACCCAAAACAAGAGTGAAATTCTAAACCACCTCTAAATAATTACACTTTCATCGATTACTGTTGTTGTTGTGCTCACAATGAAGAGTCCTATACCAACTATTGTTCTTCATCTGTTTTTATTTCTTATTCTCATCCTATTAGCCGTACTGCCGAACCAAGTTTTATCTAGAAAAGAACTGCAGCCTGTTCTATCTCTAAAACACCTAGAGGGTTGTCGTAAAGGTCAGACGGTAAAAGGTTTGCATGACGTCAAAATTTATCTCAAAAGTTTTGGGTATGCTAACGTGGTGGCAAATAGCAATAACAATCGGAATGAGCATGAAAACCACGATACGTTTGATGACGTCTTGGAGTCAGAGATCAAGGCTTATCAACTCAACCACAACCTTGATGTCACTGGGGAGCTAGACACTCGTACTCTAAAACAGATGATGTTGCCTAGATGTGGAGTGCCAGATATCGATGAAAATGGAAAGAGTTCAATGAAATGGAACCATTATGGTCCAAACTTTAAGTTTTTCAGTGGCAATCCAAAATGGCCACCTTCCAAATACAACCTAACTTACAAATTCGACTCAGATGGCGCTGCATCAAGTAAGATAGATGATCAGACACTGAGGGATGTTTGTGCACGAGCTTTCGCAACATGGGCAGTTAGGACCTGGAGTCATTTTCAGTTTAAGGAGGCTGGTGAAGGTGAACAGGCTGATATCTTTATTGGTTTCCGTAGAGGTGCTCATGGTGATGATCGACCATTTGATGGACCATGGGGTACCCTAGCTCATGCTTTTCCACCAACATATGGAATACTTCATATAGACGCGGATGAGAACTGGAGCACTGATCCAACATCAGATGAACTGGACTTAGAATCAACTGTTGTTCATGAAATTGGACATATTTTAGGATTGGGACATTCTTCTGATAGGAGGGTGTCATGTTTCCATCTATCGCAGGTGGTGTGACCAGGAGGGAAGTAGGTTCCGACGATATTTTGGGTATTGTAGCTTTGTATCCATTCGGGTTTTTTTAGTTTTTTTTTTCCTTTGTATCCATTCGGAGTTAAATTTGACGTGCGGTTGTTAAGAGGCAACTAGGTTCCGACGATAATGCGGGTGTTCAAGCTTTGTATGCCAAAAATTATAAGGTCAAAAAACTCAAGGAATAATGATCTTTAGAAAGATCCATATATTTTCTTTATAATGATTCCAATCAATCGGCATTATATCTGCATTTCGGGTCATATATTGTTTATTAGGCACCCATTGGGTTCTGCTAAATATACTGTATGTGAAACCAAAACATAAGATGGAAGCTTTGGTTGCTTATCTTTCATTGGATAGAAAACAGTAAAAATTACAATAAGGTTCTTTCAAAATAGCAAACCGTTATCAAGGAAAGTGCTTTCAGTTTCGTAAGCTAGTGGCGGCAGTTCCTGAAGATTTACACGATATCTACATTTTAGATAAACTCTGAAGAGTTCAATTGATTGAGAAAAGGTTCCAATTACAGAAGATAGAGCAGAGTTTATATAGACCTCTACTGCAGATACTAGACTTTGACAGTTAGGCAGTTTACAGCTGTTGCCAACTGTTTTACTCAGTCAGACTCGCCACTCTCCATTACAGACGACTCAGCACACTTGCCTTACTCTCTTTACTCTATTACTCCCCCTCAAGAACAAGTTATCTAGAAATGAAACTTGTTCTTGCATTACAGACGACTCAGCACACTTGCCTTACTCACCTTAACACACAGCAAAGCAGTCCAATCAATACAAACGCCTTACTCTATTACAACAAGGAGAACAGCAATCAAGTTGTAGTGCAGCAACTTTATCAACAGCAGTAGTAGTAAGATGAACACACCTGCCAACGCACTTCACACAGTAGTCAACACTGTAAATGCTCACTTTGTAAAAGTATTTGGTGTAGTAACAAAAAACATCACTCACTGCAGAGTTGTTGGTACAGTAGGAAAAAGTAGGAGTTGTTGTGGTAGTGATCAGAAACTGTAGAAGGTGTTGATTTTCGAGACAATTGTAGTTGGTGAAGAAACCTTTCCAGGAAGACAGTTGTAAGTATTAGGTGCAACAGTTGTTGGTGCAGGAAACAAAAGTCAGAAGTAGAGGTCGGCAGTTGTAGTAGACAATACAGACCATCCTTACTCAGAAATGTTGATGTAGTAGGTGTCCAATCTTCTTACATTTGACACACTCTCACACACACAGTACCCTAAAAAGAGTGACAGAATTTGATGTAGCAGGAGAAGACAAACAGTAGTGATCAGCAGCAGCAGTAGTAAACAGCAATATTTCTCTGTTGCATTTTAGGACCTGTCATGCATCACTAGCCAAAACTCTAACACTTCCTTTCATGAAACAATAGTTGGTGTAGACTTTATACAGTATCAAGAGTGCAAACAGACTTCACAAGAGCATAGGAAGCAGCAGCAAAATTCATGACAGAAATTGTAAAATGCAGGAACCACACACACAAGTAGAAATGCAGATGCAACTGATGTAGAATTCAATTCCTTTAAACCACCAAGTACTCCAGCACTATCACAGAACTCAGCACCAACACTCCACTGTAAGAACCACTGAAATAAATCCCTTGCAGTATGTAAGTTGTACTATCACTCTCACTTTCCATTACAGGAAAACACCAAACACCCCAAAATTTCTGAACATAAGAGACAACAGGACTAAAATTTCTGAGGCAATTGAAGTAGTAATCAGTTTCTTTAGGTACCAAGCACAACACCACACCACTAGCCTTGTTATAGAGCAAATCCTCAACCAAGGAATCTGTCATTAACACTTGCTGAAACTGACAAGAGCATGAATCTCATAAAACCACCATTCTGCCATAGACAGAAAACCACCAACAGCACAAAAACAAAGTCTTCTCTGAAATCTTTATTCAAGATACTTAAGAAAGCATCAAATTATTCAACAAGAAAGGGGAAATGATAACTATTCCAGGCCACACACACAATTGTATGCAGACTTCAACACTCAAAACTCCAAGAAGATGAATTAGTGCCATAACCAAAGTCAAAACCATACTTCACAGCTTGCTCCATCATCTAAAACCACGCAAGACAACATCAACTTACTCCTTTGTTGATGAAGACCAATCCGAAAGAAGTATGAAACCGTATGTAGTATAGATACAACATCCACTCAAATCTACCCACAAACAACCTTCATACTTGACTGATTTAAGAAGAAAACTCTTCACCATTATATTGACCAATTTAAGATGTTTCCGACAAGATTACAAATGCCGTAAAACAATCACGGACTAGATATAATAGCATCAGCATCCGAAATCAGAAAATCTTGATTATAGAATTAGTAGAACAATGTATCCAACTAATTGATGACAAGAAAACAAGATATGAAGCTGAATTTGTACTATGATTGATGTACAATTCCTGAACTGGACACATGAAACAGGTATGAAGTAATCTAAATATCGAATTCGAGATTACCATCTTTAGTTCTAGTTCTCAAAATGAAAAGAGAAACAAGAATTCAAACCTAATATCATGCTTGATTTTGATGTTGTTCATGTAGAAGAGTAGACCAATTCTTTCAAGATCACCACACCAAGAATGGAAGAAGAAGAAGTGAAAATCGAAAAGAATCACTTACAAATTGTGCTGTAGATCTTGATCTTTACCAATCAAGATTTCAAGAAAATCAAGAAAATGTGGAGAGCATTTCTTGAAATTGAAACTCGTTTGATGTGAAGAATCCGATGAAGATGAAACTCCACTTGATCATCAACAGTAGCAGAGATGAATTCGTAGCTCTAATTGTATGAAAACGAAATCAAATCGCAAATTGAAACAACAGCAGCAACAATCGAAGATGACGAATTAGGCGGAAGACTCTAATGGTGGTGGTGATGAAGAAATGAGAAAACTCCCAGAGGGATCCTCGCCGTTAGGCTCACCGCTCTGATACCATGAAGAATTCAATGGCATCTACATTTTGAGAAACTCTGAAGAGTTCAATTGATTGAGAAAAGGTTCCAATTACAGAAGATAGAGCAGAGTTTATATAGACCTCTACTACAGATACTAGACTTTGACAGTTAGGCAGTTTACAGCTGTTGCCAACTGTTTTACTCAGTCAGACTCGCCACTCTCCATTACAGACGACTCAGCACACTTGCCTTACTCTCTTTACTCTATTAGTTCCCACCCGCTCTCTTTCTCTTGCTGCAACTTCTGGAATGATGAAGGCGATTACCGGCGCTAGGAAATTCCTCAAGTAGTTGCGTCTGGAATATATCTAGATATATTCCAGCCGTTTCACTCAGCCGGTGAAGTTTGCACAGAACATCTTCTAGTTTTATCAGTTCGCCCTCAGTGGCTCGTAGTTTTGCCTGCAAACCTTTGACATCAACAATATCTTCGTAATCGTCTGGCGGGTCGTCTGACATCTCGGTAATGGAACTTGCAGTTGAGCCTGCACCTTTCAGTTTACCCTTAAATCTGCCCCTGGCACGTTGCAGTTTGGCTCGCATTCTCTTAACGCGTTCGTCGACGTCCGCAGCTGAGTGATCCTCGTACCCAGCATCAGTTCGCATCATCTGTCCAATGATTGAGTGTTCTAAATCTGGGAACAGAGTATCTAATGACTGCACATCTTTGACGCACAGAGCCTGATCAATTATCTCAACATATGCCTTATCGTACAAGTGTTCATCCCTGATTGATGTCTGAACCAGGCGCGAAATCTCGTCTTTGATACCATCGTAAAAGCCCTTGAGAAATTTCGACTTCTTTTCTATGTCAGACTTTTCTGTTGGATTTGGAAAGATGAATTCATTGAGGAAACGTCTCAGTTGATCCATGGTGGCTGGCTCAAATTCCATAGTGGTAGAAGGTACCTCATGGTGGTGAAACTTTTCGAAGTTCATAGTTACTGTATATTACTGAACGAGATGGAACAAGAGATTTTTACATCGTGTTGTATATATATACAGGATGTATGCAAGATAAATTAGGAAACAAAGACGATATTTTTTAATGCGCTGTTTTTGGCACTTCACGTTTTTTGTTGGCACTTCAAAACAATAAAACCATCCAAATGTAGTTATAAGGGATGTCTAAATATGTATGAAAAGTCTAAGTTACCCTTACAGATTAAAATACCTCTAAATCTTAACTAATAACCCTAGTTTTAAAACCCTAATCCTAAAACAAAAACTAAAACTAATTAACCTTATCTCTACCCATATATCCCTCTCCTTCTCCTTCTCCTAAAACAAAAACCAGTTTTACACTCGTGAGATTGAGGCGTCCACTGATTTGGCCTCTAATCAGTCTAAAGACCCCAATATGCGTCTCATGTACTAATTCTGAACAAATCCCATGTTTTCAATCATGTTCATTGTTTTTTTAGGTTAGAATCATCGATTTGGGGCTGTTTTTTTTTTCCCCTCAGTTAGTTTTACGGTTTGAATTTCATACTAAATTGAGGCGTAAACACATTTTTACGGCTTGTGATTCTTCATGAAATAAGGCGTAAAATTGTTTACGCCTTGTAACCAAGCCGTAAAAGATGCCCTAGTTTTGTCCTAGAATGTTTTACGCCTACCAAACAAAGGCGTAAACATTTTGGAATGTGCTTACAAAAATGTGAACGGTAAACATCAAAACCAAGTCGTAAAAGAATGTTTTACGCCCCAATTCATTTTTTTATGCCCCAATTCATTTTTTACGCCACAACTTTTTGTTTTACGCCCGGATTCATTTTTTATGCTCCAATTAATTTTTTACGCCCCAATTCAGTTTTTTACGCCCCATTTTTTATGCCCCAATTCAGTTTTCACGCCCCAATTCATTTTTTTACGCCCCCAATTTTTTGTTTTACGGCTTGGTTTTTATGTTTACGGTTCACATTTTTGTGAGCACATTCCAAAATGTTTACGCCTTGGTTTGGTAGGCGTAAAACATTCTAGGGCAAAACTAGGGCCTCTTTTACGGCTTGGTTACAAGGCGTAAACAATTTTACGCCTTATTTCATAAAGAATCACAAGCCGTAAAAATGTGTTTACGCCCCAATTCAGTATGAAATCCAAACCGTAACACTAACTGAGGAGAAAAAAAAAACCCCAAATCGATAATTCTAACCTAAAAAAACAATGAAAACATGATTGAAAACATGGAGTTTGTTCAGAATTAGTACATGAGACGCATATTGGGGTCTTTAGACTGATTAGAGGCCAAATCAGTGGACGCCTCAATCTCACAAGTATAAATCTGGGTTTTGTTTTAGGAGAAGGAGAAGGAGAGGGATATATGGGTAGAGGATAAGGTTAACGCCCCATTTTTTCACGCCCCAATTCATTTTTTCACGCCCCCAATTCATTTTTTTACGCCCCAATTTTAAAGGGTAAAATTGTCCATTTTATAAGGGGTTTTTAGTTTTGGGTTTTAATGACCCTATTTTGTCATGGGTTGCAGTGCCAACAAAAAAACGTGAAGTGCCAAAAACAGCGCATATTATTTATGGGCTTATGGGAACCAAAACTACATCGGCTTAACTTATTATGGGCCCAGCTTGTGACGGGTTGCACGGGCCCAGTTTAGTAAGAGGTTTACACTTTGTACCAAGTACAAATGTGTACCTGGGTTGCACGGACTCGGACGCGGAGACGCGGACACGACACGACACGGATGCGGATACGAGCGAGGTCTCAAAAATGTAGGACGCGGACAAGTTTATATATTTAGTAAATATAAATTTTAAATATACTAATATATGAAATTAATGCTAGGTGAAGTAGTATAAAATATTGAAAATAACAAAATATGTATATATAGTATATACAACTTACTTAAAAGCGTGCATTGTTCAATGGTTAAGCTCCCTAGCTGGGATTATGACGTTAGGAGTTTGAATCTGAGAGAGATCAATATTTTTTATACTGAATTATCACTTGAAATGAGAGAGTTGAGGGAGTTGACCGAGTTGACCGCGTCGTACGCGCGTCTGTGTCCGATACGAGTCTGACGCGGACTCGTGCCCAAAACTGGTGCGTCTGGTGTACACAGAAAAACTGGCTGAAGACTAAGTACAACTGTATACCTAGGAAAACTGGTTGAAAAAGAAAGGGTGTTTGATGCCGTAATTGCTCTAGAGGTATGATAACCACAAGGTAAGGAACACTTACCTTATTTATTTTTTTGAAAAGCAACAATGCATATTTATGGATAAACAGAGAGTGAGTACAAGTGCAGGGGTATATGATATAAGAGAGCAAGTTAGCACGCATGATAACACCAATTTTGGAAATTGGAAATCTTACAGAAATTATCTAAGATCATACAGTCATTTAGATTATCGTATCTCCACCAATTCTTGCCATTCAAACCTATCTTTCCAAATCCTAAAACAGTTTCAAGTAACCTTCTCTCTCGAAACGGAGAGTACCGCAAATCTAGGGCGAAACCGATTTTGAAATCAATTTGTATCAAAGCACATAGAGATGATAGGATCTACAACCCAACGATTCTCAGAACATGTAAAAAAACATGAACCAGAGTTTCATATTTTGACTGCCTAGTGCAGTCAGGGTACGTAACACTGACACATGTAATAGTTACACCCCCATAGCAAGTGTCGGTGATGATGACTTCCTTCACGACGGTAACGGTAATGGTAACACTAGCAGTAAGGGTAACAGTGACGGTAACGATAACAGTGACGATAACGGTAATAGTGAGTGACGGTAACGGTAATAGTGACAGTAACGATGACCTAACGATTTTTTTTGTAGTCGGAGATTTCTAACTTGAACTCGACCTTCAAACCACTATAGGGATTCTTGTTGCACATATCTTCTTCCTCAGCTTCACCTTCTTCGTTTTCGTTCTTCTTAGTTTCATCCTCTACTTCTTCTTCTTCTGTGTTCTTTTTAATAGGCTTGTGCTTGGTAGTTTTACGATCACCAGTACTTGCCTTTATAAACTTATCTAAGGTATCACTTAGATTTTGTATTTTCAGTTCTAGTTTAGCAAACTTGTCCTCGTCTGTCTGTGGAGGGTTCTTATCTTCTGCTCCCCCCATCTTAGCTTGAGTACTTCCTCTAGGTTTCCTTGTATCTGGTAGTACTATAGGAACTTCTCCTGATCGTGTATACTGAAATTGCGTCAAGACCATAAACCACAACCAACCCTAGAAGTTAGAACGTAGCTCTGAGACCACTTGATATGTAAACGATCAATGGTACCTAGAGTCAGCACTGTTTAAGTAAAAATATGTAGACAAGAACAAAAGAATAAGGTTATCTTCTTCTTCTTCTTCTTCTTCTTCTTCTTCTTCTTTTTATTAGCTTTGAGAGAAAACTTTACAACGTCTTAACTCACGACTTGTTCTCTCCCCCTCTCTTGTTCTACCTCTCCTCCTTTATAGGGTTCACTCTTTACATAAATAAAGAAAGTCTATGAGTTCTAGAACTCATCTAAACTAAGAATCCAACCTAAGTTAGGAAACCTCAAACTTCTTGGTTAAGTTGTTCACAGAACAACAACCACTTCTTCTAGTATCTTCTAGATACTCTCTAGTCGTATGACTCTTCTAACCTTCTTAGATACTCCCGTATCACTTGGAAACAAATAATAAAACATTTTCCAAAACTAGATTTTATAATAATTCAAACCAAACAGGCCTTATAATATGAAAAGATATATGCTTCGATGATGGAGGTTGTAAAGGAAATATTGTGTCTTCTTGGGTTAGTACGTATTTAAGCGTTATACGAAGGATTATATATATGTCGTTGTAAATTGTGATAGTCAAATCGCCTTTCATCTTGCAAGGAACTAAGTTTATCATGTGTGCACCAAGTACATGAACCAAGTTTATCATATTGAGTTGATAGTTGTCTCAGCTCGATCATCAGTAATGTTCTTTTCCTATGTCATTGTAGTATAGTGGCAATAAAGTTATTGGTCGATACTAGTGACCTGAATTCGAAACTTGTTGGCACCAATTTCATTACCAATAAAAAAAAAATTGTAACATTCTTTTTTAGGTAACGATTGACTTGTTTTGAAGATAAGCTCAAATTTATGGAACCATCAACAAGCTAGGAAATTGTTTAATCTGTCCAGTTGTGCTTATAACTTATTTTTAGCTATCATGACATATATGTAGAAAGACAAGCCGGTTCTTGAACCTCTTGTGTTCATATCTTTAGTCATGTATCAAAATTCATAAGAACAATTCCATTTTAAGATTCATTTGAAGAACAAAATTTGATATTTTTTTTAAATGATTAACTATTGAAATTAAGAAATATTTCAATGAAATTAATTAACTATTGAAATTAAGAAATATCCTATTAAAGAAGTTCAATGAATCATTCCAAGAATTTATATTTGGAAAAAAAAAATGAACCTTAAAAAAGCAAGTATAATTATAATTAGATATTAAAAGTAAACGAACGATAATTTTAAAATATTAATTAATATATATATTACTAGTGGAATAAAAACACTGAAGGAAAGAAGAGACGATCCAGAACACCATCATCAAAACTTAATGATACTAACGAATAACTGGAAATATAATTACTAAAAAATTAAAAACTAAAAATAAACCAAAAAGAATCTTAGAAATTAATTACACAATCCGAAGCACCAGTAGAAAATCAAAATTAATGACTGTGTATTGGAGATATCGTACCTTATATATAAGCTTTGGTTGCTTATCTTTCATTTGGTAGAAACACTGAAAATTTCCAACATCCAATCACACAACCAACCCAACTCAAAACAAGAGTGAAATTCTAAACCACTTCTCAATAGTTATACTTTCATCGATTACTGTTGTTGTTGTTCTCACAATATGAAGATTCCTATACCAACTATTGCAATTTATCTGTTTTCATTTCTTATTCTCATCCTATTAGCCGTACTGCCGAACCATGTTTTATCTAGAAAAGAACTGCAACTTGTTCCGTCTCTAAAACACCTAGAGGGTTGTCGTAAAGGTCAGACAGTAAAGGGTTTGCATGAAGTCAAAATTTATCTCAAAAGATTTGGGTACGCTAATGTGGTGGCTAATATCAATCACAATCGGAATGAACATGAAAACGACGATACGTTTGATGACGTTTTGGAGTCAGAGATCAAGGCTTATCAACTCAACCACAATCTTGACGTCACTGGGGAGCTAGATACTCGTACTCTAGAACAAATGATGTTGCCTAGATGTGGAGTGCCAGATATCGATGAAAACGGAAAGAGTTCAATGAAATGGAACCATTATGGTCCAAACTTTAAGTTTTTCAGTCGCAATCAAAAATGGCCACCTTCCAAACACAACCTAACTTACAAATTCATCCACACTGGCGCTTTTTCAACTAGGATAAACAAGCAAACCCTAAGATATGTTTGTGCACGAGCTTTCGCAAAATTGGCAGTTGTGAGCTGGAGTCCTTTTCACTTTAGGGAGGCTGGTGAAGGTGAACATGCTGATATCTTCATTGGTTTTTATAGAGGGGCTCATGGTGATGGCAGGCCCTTTGATGGACCCTTAAAAACCTATGCTCATGCTTTTGCACCAACTGATGGAAGACTTCATCTAGACGCAGATGAGAATTGGGGCACTCGTCCAGCATATGATGAGGTTGATTTAGAATCCATTGTTACTCATGAAATTGGACATATTTTAGGATTGCAACATACTTCTGACGGGAGGGCTGTCATGTTTCCAACTATCGGACGTGGGGCGACCAGGAGGGAACTGGGTTCCGACGATATTTTGGGCATTCGTGCTTTGTATACTTGAAGCTTTTCTGTTAATTTTTGTTGTTGCATTGAAACGTTAACTTCTTCTTAAAATAAGAATAAATAATTCTTCCAGTATAATGAATGCCATTTCCTCGCCGTAGATATTATGAATGTGTTTTAAATTTACATATACAATATATATGTAGGATTTTCCATAGAGAGAGAGCAAAGAGGAAAACAAAACTGAAAGCTTTAGAGACTACATTGTGTATACTCGACTTAGCAAATTTCATTAAGGTATACACACCCAACTGATTACCGTACTAACAAGTGCACGTTGCACCTCTAACTCCTAATTACCAGGACAATACTTACACTCACTGACCATTTCACACTCCCACTAACAGATTAGTGGCTGACTAGTTCATAACAACTTAACTATGACCAAGTTAATCCCATCACAACTTAATAAGTGTGTGAGTACTGATGACACATTACACAGACGCAATTCTTTTGTAGTTTGAGTTTATATCAAACTCCAACATCCTCCCTTAAACTCGAACTACAAAAGAATAAGAACTTCATTGTCCCTTAAGACAGATTCAGTTTGCACAACTGCAACTATCTCGAGCATCCGTACTGAACTTGCATTCTGTTACTCATGGCTTCACATTACTGTTGTTTCAACTCTTCTCCTACTTACTGGCATCAGCATTGAGTTACTCCACAACGCATCAAACTTCGCATCACAAACATGAATAAGCAACACTTCGACAAACAATTTGTTACTTCCATCTTGGCAGCATGTTCAACCTATTCCTTTGGTTTCATCCGTGGAATATCAACTCCACAACATGGATCCATTTGCCTCTGCTTATGGCCATCACTTGATACTTCAGTACCTACCATTATTGTCACCAAGCTAGAGCTGCGGCTCTATCTACTTGTCTGTGACGTCACCAAGTTAGAGCTGCGGCTCTATCTGCTTTTATGTGACATACCTCAGTATCTACATCATCGTCACCAAGCTAGAGCTGCGGCCCTATCTGCTTGTCCGTGACATGAAACCAAACATCCTACTCCTCGTAGGAATCTCATCATACCTATTTCACGTATAAGTATGTCTTCTAACAGTTTCCAAAAAATGCAATCCTACCAAAAACTTAATGGACATAAAACTCTACTTATTCACGTAAAAACGACGAGTACCTGGTTAACTTACGTCATTGTTACTCATAGTTTCATTTTGGGCTTCTAACTCTACCATAGAGACATACTGATATTGTGGATCACTGTATGCGCCACAGAAACCGAACCTATTCCGTATATATCCTGAACAGTTTTCTAGCCAAACATCAACACCTCGTCTCCTACCAACAATTCACAAAACTCTTGCAAACCAAACTTGAGCAAACCTGAATTTGTACTACCGCAATTGACCACTACTAGGTCTGTCCCATATACGAGACACATCCAATACTGAAATGCTCCACGTCCATGCAAACCTATGTTAGCGACTCCATTTGACCACTGCTACTTGATCAATGTTAACACAATTCTGATCCCCACTTGATCTGCAGCCTGAACGCAACCTTGACACTTAGACACAAACTGATTGGACACCACTGTACCTTTGTCGCCTCAACCCAAAATCAATTATTGCAACTCCAAGCTCGAGATATAAAAAATCACCAGCCACCACCTTGATTGGGCCGATGATTATACAGACCCATCCATGTGCTCAATTCCTCAATCTCCAACTCAGTATAATTAATCATTTTCCATTAAAACTGACTACTTTGCCACGGAAGTTAAGACCAACTTCCAAACAATCTTCATGTATGTATTCCCTTGTGCGCCACCTGAACAACTGCTTTAGAGCAAGCACTATGGTGCCATAAGCCTTCTCTATTGAATAGAGAAAGGGGAAGGCAGAAATGTCGAAAAAATAGCAACCACAGTGGTCTTAGCTATTTCGAGACGGAAATTGAATTTCCGTCCCATCCCAATTACGGGAATTGGATTTCCGCACCGAAGATATTAGAAGGATTTTTTAAAATTTTACGGGAATTGCGCACTGCGGGAATTGGATTTCCGCCTCGCTTCTCTATTGCTATTGCCTGCTACGGATTGGTAGCAGGAAATAGAGAAGTCCATCAATTTCTCTATTCAATAGATAAATTTTGCACCATAGTAGTTGCATTTCTCTATTCAATAGAGAATTCTCTATTAATAGAGAACCATAGTGCTTGCTCTTAGAACCTTCCTCCAAATGAAGCAACAATCTTCACCTCTACCTTCACTTTACAGGATCTTCATCAAACACCTTCCAAGCACCTTCAAAAAGGCTTCTGTTTGACATTCTTTCACTAGAATATACAGCTACAACTTCTAAACCAAACCCATGAGCTTTCACAGTATAACACCTTGAGATCATTCCATGGTTGTTATCCTGGCTTCGCTTCTGCCTCCATTACTGCTTCTTTTGACGATTATGTCATACCATACAACACCAAGACTCAAACTTTCAAACTCCCTCAGAAGAATCAATCACAAAATGTGAAACATCATTACTGCACCAATGTTGTTGTATCATAACAATCATCACCGTGTTGGACTGAGAAACACTTCAAAGGAACAATACAAATCACCAGATCCACGAAGAACAATCCTCCCTGCATATTAATCTGGTTTTCTCGCTTCCGCTTACGCAACTGCAACGAATTTGGTTTCTTACATGGAGTCTGCAACTCCAAACAATAAACCTTTAACCATGGCCATCGAAACTTTCTGTAACAAGCTAGAGCTGCGGCTCTTTCTATGCTTGTCAAACATCACGAAAACCAAATCAAATTAATTCGTACTTTACCTATAGGAATACCTTCAACAGTTGTAAGCAATTCTGAAGAAAAACTGAGCCAGTTTCTCTCGGGATTTTTATCGAATATCTTCTGAGCACACACACCAAACCTCTTGTTCTTCTCAACATCATCTTCCACGATTATATTAGGAAATTCCCTACCAATGACTTATCGAATCAAACCAGCAATGTCTGAATTCAAACCCACACAATTTCTCACACAACTCAAACTTCCAATTAGTTCTTCTTTGCACCCAAGAAAACCAATTGTCTTAAACAATGAATTAAAACAGAAAACAACTCTTTTTCTGACATACAATCCTCTCTAGAACTCGAACTACTCTCTCTCTACCCTAGCTCTGATACCAAATGTAGGAGTTGCCATAGAGAGAGCAAAGAGGAAAACAACACTGAAAGCTTTAGAGACTACATTGTGTATACTCGACTTAGCAAATTTCATTAAGGTATACACATGCCTTTATAGGCTACATAACTCAACTGATTACCCTACTAAGGCTGTTCTCTATGGATCAAAAGCAGGGATGAAAGCGACAGAATACCGTCGCCTATACTCCCCTCTCTCTCCTCTTCCCTCACACCCACTGTGAAAGCGCAGTGTCCCTCCCGGAACTGGGAGGAAAGCGAGGAAAGCTGTATCGCTCAAAAAGCGAGGAAGCTTTCCTCGCTTGCACTTTAGCGAGATAGCTTTCCTCGCTTTCAGTTTGACCTTTTATTGCAAAGAAGGCAAAAATCAAAGAGTTTAAGGATTTCGCCTGACCATTTTCGCCATTAGAACAAAAAAAAAAAAACAGTGAGACAAACACAATGGAAAAAGGGTCGAGTTAATGGCAAAAGGAGGAAGAAAACATCTGTTGCTATAACAATTGATTTAAAGGTAGAGTTTGAGTATATTTCGATCACCAGTTCCAATTTCCAAGCTTGGAAGATTCGAATCGTCTATAAGAACATGGACTAAAGCTCTCGATTCTCCTAGAGAAGCTTAAAGAGTGAATTAGAGTTCCTGGCAGTGTTTAGGACATTGGGTTCTTTGTTAAAAGGTTGGGCAGTGAGTTTTGGTCGAAGAAATAAGGAAGAACAAGGAAGAAGAATAGTTGGTGATGTTGCGTCTAATGGTGCCTGAACTAATGATTTCTGTTGAATTTGATTGATGAATAAATGGGTTTGTCTTAAATATGAGAAATCTTGCTGGGAAGGAGTTAACTGAGACTTAAGAAATTAATAGCAGACTCTTACGTTTACAATTAAAAGTGTGCACACGATGTGTTTGCTAAAATGCCAGAATGGGCTGTGCTGTACCGTACCATAGTTCAATTGCGTTTGAATGAAACCTGTTGCCTGAAGCACCTTTGCCAGAGGTTAGCCTGCGACTCTGGTGGGTATTTGCGAAGGTTGAGGACATGAATTTGAAGTCAGACGGGTTAAGAGAATCTGGGTTGGATTTGAATTCAGAATCGACAGCAAAAAGGATAAGTTTGAGAAGAGTTTGGATTAGAGAAAACA
>JAJJMA010195308.1:0-12016 GCA_023529015.1 Papaver nudicaule | reverse complement strand
TAATAAATCCTTATGTTTATGTGTATCTCATGTATGTTTAATTGGGTGTATTGGTAAAATCTCTCCATGGGAATTTTACCAATTACATGTCCAGAGTTTCACCACTTATGATAAGCCTGTGAGACAGGAAGCTATCTTCTTAATCGAGAATTTGTGTGAGTTATTACACTTTTCACGAGGACAGCGGGTAGACACTTTTGTTGCTCTCAATCGCATTGCCTTCAACGCAGATCTAACTCCACCCTCACTGGAAGTTTCGGAGATGTCTCTCGTATCTGATCCCATGGTAAAAGATATTACTTTCACTGAAGAAAACATGATGGCCGAAGAAGGTCATAATCGGGCTTTATACGTTACGGCGCATGTCAAGAACGTAGAATTCAAGAGAGCCTTGATTGATACTGGAGCTGCCGCCAACATCATAACTCTGAAGACTCTCCGTACTGCCAGAGTTCCAAAGAATCAAATTGTGAATCATCATGTTGTAATGAAATACTTTGAAGGAAATAAGACTAATACTTACGGGTATGTCAATCTAGATCTAAAGGTGGGACCAATCCAATCAAGGGTAAAATTTCATGTAATTGAGAGAGAGCCAGATTACCACATGATCCTGGGACGTCCCTGGATTCACGACAACAAATTTGTACCGTCCACCTATCACCAGTGTATGAAGGCAGTACTTGATAAAGAGATTATTCGTGTCGCGGCATCTACGTCTCCGTATTCACCAATATATGAAGCAGAATTCTTCGAGCCAAAGGAGACTACACCAGAGCCACCCAACAAAATCTACAGCATTCCTCTACCTACGTGGTCCTCCATTAGTGACAAGAAACCACCGTCCCCCATACCGGCTAAGGAAAACATGGAAGGTATGCTTGCTTCATCAGGACTTCTTAGGTATGGTTCGATCACATCCTATGTCCCACCTTATGCAAAAAAGAAATTACAATTTCACTACTTAATATGACGCTGAAGGTAGAACCATCTGCTCACGACGGAAATGTTAGCAATTAACAGGGGAGGGTGGCGGAAAACCTCCCCGCGTCGAATAATGTTATCAAAATGAAGGATCTTCAGAAGGAGAAATTCAGGAATCCCCGCCACAACTACAAGATGGGTCCAACTCTACCACTGATGCTCTGGAAACCGTCAACATAGGGACAGACGAGTTTCCTAGACCTATATATGTTAGCTCGTCCTTATCAACGGAGGAGCGTGAATCCTTGGTTAATCTTTTCAAAGAATACCATGATTTTTTTGCTTGGACCTACGAAGAGATGCCCGGGCTGGATGATAAGTTGGTGACACATCATCTTCACATTTTACCCGGTTCTAAGACGGTGAAGCAATAACCACGTCATTTTCGACATGAGATAGAGGAACAAATCAAAATCGAGATTCAAAAATTACTCTTTGTGGGATTCATCAAGCCCATCCATCATCCTACTTGGCTAGCTAACGTGGTACCGGTCAAGAAGAAAAATGGTCAAATCAGATGTTGCGTAGACTTCAGAGATTTGAACAAGTGCTGCCCCAAAGATGATTCCCATTACCCAACATCGACATGTTGGTAGATGCTACCTGCGACCATGATATGTTCTCTTTCATGGATGGTTACAACGGTTATAATCAAATCAATATGTATGATACAGATGCAAGTAAGACCGCTTTCCGAACTCCAACTGGGAATTTTCATTATACTGTGATGCCCTTTGGACTCAAGAATGCAGGTGCTACTTATCACCGGGCCATGACAGCGATATTCCATGATATGATGCATAAGCAAATTGAAGATTATGTGGACGACATTGTGGTCAAATCCAAGACATGAGCGTCTCACTTAGAAGTGTTGAGGCAGGTGTTCGACAGATGCAGGGAGTACAAACTAAGGATGAACCTTTTAAAGTGTGCTTTTGGAGTTTCTTCAGGCAAATTTTTGGGTTTTCAAGTAACTGAGGAGGGAATCAAGGTGGACCCTACCAAAACGCAAGCAATTACCACCATGTCGCCACCAAAAACGGTAAAAGAACTCAAGAGCTTCATGGGAAAAGTCTCTTACATACGGAGGTTTATTCCTGGCCTAGCCCAATTTGTGGTTTCGTTCATCCCTTTACTAAAGAAATGAGCAGATTTCGTATGGTCTCCTGTTCAAGAAGAGGCATTTAGGAAGATCCAACAATCGCTACTATCGCCAGCAGTGATGAAAGCACCAGTGCAGGGGCGTCCTTTACTTCTTTACACGGCATCTAGCGACACTGCTATTGGGGCACTCCTCGCACAAGAAGAAGACGACAATATTGAGTACCCGATATATTACAATTTACATCAGTCGTACTCTAAAGAATGTTGAACTCCGTTACCCGAAGGTAGAGAAGGTGTGTCTATCTTTAGTCTTCGCTATCCAGAAGTTCAGATATTATCTTTTATCAAACAGGGTCGTGCTAATCACAAAAGCGGACCCCATAAGATTCCTCTTGTCAAAGCCGGCCCTACTAGGAAGGTCGGCCCGTTGGTTATTACAAATGTCAGAATTTGACATTGCTTGTGTGGCCCCGAAGGAAATAAAAGGCCAAGATGTTTCAGATCTACTTGCGGCTTTCGCGGGAGAGGATATGTCATATGGCTGTCCATTGTATGAGTGTTTTGGTCGCCCCTTATCGTCTTGGTAGGGTTGGCGTTATCATCTTGGATACGTTTCTCCTTTCCGTCTGAGCGACTGTTTGTTGAGCACGTGTCCTCATGCGTTTGGGTTGTTGAGGTAGTCGTTAGTATTAGTAGCTCTCAGGTGTGAGTGGGTAGTTATCAGATATTTGTGAAGATTGTTGCTATCGGCTTCAGCCATGGCTAACCCTAGTTTTCATTTCCTGTAATTCACCTTTTCAGTTTAATTGATTTATCTTTACAAATTGTTCTTCAATTTCTTGTTTATTTCCTTTATCTGTTTCAATTCCGCTGTTACAAGTGTTAATTGGTAGTCATACCATTACAATTGGTATCAGATTCAGCTACATCCATGGGAGGTTCAACAACTACTCGAATGGTAGCAGAGAAAGAAATCGAAAATCGTACTAAATCGTTGGAAGATCGTACCAAATCTCTGGAAGATGGTACAATCAGTAAATTTGTGGAGGTCAACACCAAATTGGTGGAACTTGGGGATCAGTTAGTAGGGATTGGTGATAAGCTCGATACATTCTTCAAGGATTCCA
This sequence comes from Papaver nudicaule, assembly GCA_023529015.1. Taxonomy (NCBI): domain Eukaryota; kingdom Viridiplantae; phylum Streptophyta; class Magnoliopsida; order Ranunculales; family Papaveraceae; genus Papaver; species Papaver nudicaule. The sequence continues at coordinate 8,801 of JAJJMA010195308.1, read as the reverse complement.
AAGAGAATGAGGATATAAGAAATTTGACAAACTCTGAGTTGATGGAAGGGTTAATGAAGAAGTATAAAATCATTTTAGATGAATCTGTTAAAGAGAGTCAAACTAAGCTTGATGAAACGGCGAAGAACAACCAGCTCAAGTTGGATGAAGCAATTTTGAATAGCATCAAAGCATTACAGAAACAGATCAGTGACGCTCAAAAACTTTTTTCTCAACAGTCACCAGGTTCTCCTTCTACTTCTTACTCTGGTTTTTCAGTCTCCTGGTCCTCATTCTTCACCTTATGTACTATCTACTAGAGACTTCAACTCTCTCCAACAGGCGGTGAAGATAGAATTTCCAAGATTTAATGGTGAAAATCCTCGCAGTTGGGTTCAGAAGTGTGAGATATATTTTCAGCTTCGTCAGATTGATGAGCATCAGAAGGTGACATTTTCTTCTATTCATCTGGATGGCAAGGCTGATCAGTGGTTCAATCATTTTCTTGTGGGTAAGGACCTTTTGACCTGGAATTTTTTTCTGATAATATTTGTGTCAGATTTGAGAATCCTGCTCAAGACAATTTTATTGGGAATTTCAATAAATTGTCACAAATAGATTCTGTGGAAGAATATTTAGAGCAGTTTGAAATCTTAAAATCCTTTATGCGTTAGAACTCAAGTCCTAACGCATAACCCAAATACATTGGCCCATACTTATTCTCTTGCTAGGATGTAAGAAACTGTAGCTCTCCAAACCAAATACAGTAAGCCAAATTCCAGATCATTCACTAATACATTTCATTCTTCCAGACCTCAGTATTCCACAAATTTTCCCCCACCACCAATTGTTACTAACCTTACACCAAATTCTTCATCAAAACAATTCTCTCCAAATTCAAAAAATAGCTCACCCTCACTTCCCATTAAGAAAATTAGTCATGACCAAATGAATCTTAGAAGGGAAAAAGGTCTTTGTTATTATTGTGATGAAGTCTTTGTTAGAGGTCATGTTTGTAAGAAAAAGACTCTATATATGGTTGTAGGAGAACTCATTAATTCAGATGAAAATGAGGTGTCAGAAGAAATTTTTCATGAAGTTTTGAATTCTCCAGTGGAATCTCATATGGAAGTTTCTCTTCATGCCTTTACTGGTACTGTGTCAGCTGAAACACTGAGAATACCAGGGCTCCTTAAGAAGAAAGCCATATTTGTTCTTATTGATACAGGTAGTACTCATAGTTTTATTGATACTGATTTGGCTATTGCTCTTCAGTGTACTATACAGCCTACTCAACATTTACTGGTCACAGTTGCTAATGGTGCTAAAACTATCAGTACTTGGTTGTGTTGTCAGTTAAAATGGACTATGCAGGGTTACAATTTCTGTGAGGATATCAGATTACTACCTCTTGGAGGATGTGACATGGTGCTAGGGGCAGACTGGCTAAGGAAATTAGGTGATATAATGCTCAATTTTTCTAAGTTTCTCATTAACTTTCATTATAATGGCCAACACATTACTCTCACTGGTGCTTCTAGCAACCCTTCTCTGATGTCTATGACAAGTGTTGTTGTTAAGGACTTCTTCAAAAAGCATACACATGGCATTGTTGGCCAACTTTTTTCTGTGACTGCTTCAACATCACCTCAACCTATACCACCTGTCATTTCTCAGTTACTGGATAAATTCTCTGATGTTTTTGCCGAGCCAACAAGCTTACCTCCTCAAAGGAGTCTTGATCACAAAATCATCTTGAAACCTAATTCTGAACCACCAAATATGAGACCATACAAATGCCCATACATTCAAAAATATGTCATAGAAAAATTGGTCTCTGACATGCTCTCTACTGGTATTATTCAACCTAGTCATAGCCCTTTTGCTTCTCCTATTCTTCTAATCAAGAAAAAGGACAATACATGGAGATTTTGTGTTGATTATATAAGGTTGAATAGCATCACAGTTAAGGATAAATTCCCTATTCCCATTATTGATGAGTTGTTGGATGAGCTTCATGGAGCTCAATATTTTTCTAAACTGGATCTTAGGTCAGGTTATCACCAAATTAGAGTACATACTCCTGACATGTGGGATGAGCATACTAACCCACGTAAGCTTAAGCGTACCTTTATGGTTGTTTGAGCTGGATATGTTGTAGCTGCTGACTACGGATTCATCAACAAGAGTTTAATGAACACATCAAGACTCAAGGGAGAAGTTGAAGAATTCAAGAAATCAAGATACATCTGGTTAGTACTTAATTGTATATTATTTGAATCCATATGTAAATTGGTTTTGTCACTAAAATTGACAAAGGGGGAGATTGTTAGGACATTGTCCGGTCAAACCCACTAGCGTTGGTATGTCAAGCTAGTTGTCAGTTTTAGTTGTCAAAACTCAATTCTTGATTTAGCCTACTAGAGTTTAGATTTCAGAATTGGTATATAGACAAAGTAGTAGAGACCTTGAAGACTAAGACTGTGAAGACAAAGAAGACATCAATTATTCTTCATCGACAAAAGGTTAGTAGGAGTTATGACTTTATGGAAATTCTTCTATTCTACTTTCTCCATTCTTTCGAAATATAGTCGACTACTTTAGTAGTGATCATAGCGATTGAGATCGTATTCTTGTCTAACATGGCCTTGTGTCATGACTAGTATTTGCTCCCACAAATGCTATGAGTACAAGAAAGAATGAGATAGATTCGATACCATTTGTCCATTGCAATGGTTTGCTTGAAAATCATTAGTTGGATATGGGTGAATCTAAAGGAGTACTCTTGAGCAAGAGTCCAATGGATTACAGCTGAGGACATACACACGTCTAAGTCCTGGCTAAGCCCAGAACTTCCAGCGAATCCAAGTTTGGCCTAATCTGAATGGCGGACGGTTCACGAACCGGTACGCAAACCAGAAACTCGGATTTCTCCTGAGTTCCAAGGTGACTGAACATTTCACGAACCTACGCGAACCTAGGTTTCGGTTACTTTGGCTGGTATTCAGATTAAGTGAATATTCTTCCAGAATTTCACTTGGGTTAAACTCTAAACTCCTTTATCTCTTAGGTGGACTTGTATATCACGAAAATATCTTTTGTGTTCCATCTTACGATCCTCAATGAGTCAATAAGATAAAGATTATCTCTGGTCTGTTGGATTCTATCTTGAAGTGTTTTTGAGCTACAAAACACTTGGCAGATAAATGTTAAAAAGAATTCCAATTGATATTAATCTCTATTACTTGAGTTCCAAGTTTAGGGTTTCCAAAACTTATGGGACAAGTAATTGATTGCTTTATTCCAAAGCAACCTATCTTATTGAGTGATATAAATAGAGGTGTCTACGGACAAATACCGCAAGCATCAAGCATACATGAAGGTCCTGGGGGAAGTGATCGTAAACTCTTTTCACTTCGGTGAACGCTTGTTGTGGTATAGTCATCCTCTATAGGTTGCAACTCCTCTGGGAACTCCCTACGACTATAAAAGACTTCTCTTGAGAGTTGGGAAGCACAGGTAGGAGATTGAGACCTTATTTGGTTGAAATCGGATTAACCGGTAACCTTGGTAACCTGATCACATTCTTGTCTATTCCATACTCCGTCTCTTCTGCTATACGGATATTCAAGAACTGATACGTTACACACAAGGTTGAAAGGTAGCAACGCACGGCTGCACTCGGTGTTGTAAGACCTAGTTAGCTCCGGTTGTACAAGTTTCTTAACTGATTCTTCGTGTACAACTGAGGTAGAGACAAATTGGGCATAGCTTACTCGGTTTGCTTGTCAGCCCTGATTTGTAAAGTAGATTTCCGTATGACCTGGAACAATCCGAAGGAAGTCAACTTGTGTATGAGAAACTGATAGAGGACAGTTAGATCATACGTCAACAATTTGGTTGCAAAGCCAGTATTGCTGACACAAGCCTTTGACAGCGGTCAAAGAAACTCCTAGGCCTGTAAAGGACGTCAGCTGGGGGAATCAAGTGCGTGACGATCTGTGGGGGATCTAGAGACGTATGGAGTGCGACAGTAGCCAATTCGCTTGGAGGGATTGAGTTGGTCTCTGCTACATCCCAGACCGAAGTCTTATAGTAGGCTAGAGTTTGTAGTCAGTTTGTACTGGGCGGTGTTCAATCTGGACGAGGTCCCGAGGTTTTTCTACAAGGTAGTTTCCTCGTTAAAAAAACTTTCTGGTGTCTTGTGTGCTTTTCCTTTCCGTAATTATATAAACTCTGGCATATAATTAAAAGCAAACACAAGAAGTACGTTATCCATAGCCGTCGAGTTTACTCCAAAGATTCATCTTTGTTGAGTTGATCCCTAGATCACAACTCCGGTTATCTAGGTTTGGATATTGATTTTTGAGATCGTCCAAACCTAACCATAAGACTCACGAGCCCAAACGAAAAGTTGGTCGTATTTCGGTACCCCTCCTTTTTCACATACTAAGGTTTCGAAACGTACATCTGTTTTGGCATAAACCAGGTTAAGGTTTCGGAACCTAAATTTCATTATATGACCAGAACCATATTAAGGTTCCCAAATCAAGTTTCCACATAGCGAAACCTAAAGCTTGGTTTCGAAATCTAGATTATGTTTAACAAAACCTTGGTTAAGGTTTCGAAACAAGAAACACATATTAAATTCTTCACAAATGTTTGGTGTCGAACTTGAGAATCCATGTGGTCGAGAACCGTTTCAGCATCACACCTTTTTAGCCTCGACGCACAGGAATATATTTCCCGATTCACATAAACCTTTAGGAAACCCAGGGTCTTTTCGACCTTTACATGGTCAAGACACATTGGCCTCGATTCTCAAGTCACTGTCAGCCACACAAACATAGTTACGAATCTGTTATATCTCATTGGTCACAATATTTAAGTTTCAGACCAATAGCTTATGAATGCGAAAAACAAGATTATGGTTTCGAAATCAACGTTTAGTTTTACCAAAACCTACATTGAGGTTTCGAACATTGAAAATTCATAAGTTGAGATACACAAATATGGTTTCGGAATCCAGAAGTGAGATATGGCATACAAGATGTTCATATACAGAATCAAATGAATGATTCAGAACTTCGGAGTTCAGAGCCAATCCATGACGTCGTATTCGAATCTCATAACTGCAGTATTTCGAGTCTACACAACATAAGTGTGAGTCACGATCTCTCTTACATTGGCTCATATATACAATCATTACGACAGAGCCAGACTAGGTATCAAATCTCGTAGTACTACCAAGATAACATCACATTGCTATATCCAACTCGAAAAGGTTTTAGGAAAAACCTTTATATTAACTTAAAGACGGAGAAGAAAAGAAAGCTCTAAGAAATATTGGAACGTCATAACTACAACACTAATACCACAAGTGGTAAAACGAAGTTATCATAAGACACACTGATCACAAGTGATCAAGTCATAACGTAAAGCTCAAGCTGAGAGTTATGTTTATGTCTTTTGTAGCACAAGTGTAAAAGATAATGGAATCACGTTATTTAGATTCACTAACCTGTTGAATGATGAAGCCGGATGTCTTCGTTTGATCTTCAGTCTTTCTTCAACTCTTCAACCAGTGATTCTAAATCCTACCAAAATCTTCTACAACCTAAAGCTAACTCTTACATGACTTCACCTAATTGTGTGTTGTTTAGCGGTCGAGTTTTGATCACTAAAGTTGACAACTAAGCTTGACATACCAACACTTAGTGAGGTGACCGAGCCATGCTCTAACAGTACTAGTTAAAGTTCTGGATCTTTTTCCTAGCCTTGATATCCCATCCTCCTCAATCTCATTTGCTTCCCCAGTTGTAGATTGAATTGGCAGTTGAACTCTAAAGCCATCTTTGGGTGGTATGAATGGTTTGTGCTTGATTACTGCTTTCTTCCTTGACTTAGAAGTGGGGATAACATTGAAATCTTGCTTGGTTTCCTTCTTCTCAATCACGGGCCCGAACTACTCAGGTTTGTTGTGTGCTTCTTCTAACTTTTGAATATTGTTTCTGCTTTTTGCATGTTCATTACCATGCTTGATGACATAGCAGTAATAGCTACAAATTCTGTGAGGTTGTTTTTCCCAGTAGTATCTATACCATTTAGTGGTTCTCGCTGCAGTAATAGCTAGAGCTCCTCTTCTTAGCGGTGTTTGCAAGTTAATCTTCACACATCCTCGAAAGCAATCTCCAGTTTCAGGTAATCCTTCTGGATGATCAATTTCCACCACTTCTCCCATTAATGCACCCATGTCATGAACAACCTCCTGTGTCATATGTTCAGGTAAGAGATTCTGCAACCATATCCAGAATTCATGATGATCCCAGTCTAGATCATTGTATAATCCAGTAGGGCCATATGGATGCAGAATAACCAAGCTGCCATCTATGAACCATGGCCTTTCTTTGAATATTTTCTTAGCCACCGATCCTTTGGAGAAAATAAAAACCATTACATTGCGTTCAATTTCAAGTACCTTGACTTCATCTGATGGAATGAAAGGCCAGGTATTTCTGAGATTTCTCTCAACCAGCTTATCTGTTAATCTTCCATTCATAATTAACGTACCAATCAGACTTATTTCAGTCTCTTCTTCTTCCACAGAGCCACTAGATTCATAGTTGATGAGTCTAGTTTCTTCCTCATCTTTTCCTAAATCGGTTTCCTGGAGCTTGTTTGTTAGCTGAGATACTCTCTTTGTCATGCCTGCAGAAGTTGAGGTTGATCCTATAGCCACCATTTTTTTGTATACTGTGAGGTTGCAATTCTGGTTTTAGGGTTTGGGGTATTAGTATTATAACTCTAAAATCTTTCTGGAGAATCTTTTGGTTTTGATTTTCCAGTATAATTTCCTTGTTTTGAGCACTAAGAATATTTCCTAATATGCTAAGAGTATAGTTGACTGCGAATATTATGTAACAAACTTTGAAAAGTTTCCTAATTTTTCAACGAAATTTTGAATTTTGAATTTTGAATTTTCTTATGATAGGGGGAAACTTTGTTATCGATTTGGAATGGCAACTCAGTGTGGGTTGTGAAACCATGTATGGAAATCAATGGAACCTTGATGAACCATGAAAGAAAACGCATGAACTTGACTAAAACTAGTATTGTGCCAATGACTACAAACGTATAGACCATCTCAGGATAAAAGGCAAATGCCATGGAAGATTAGGGAAAACTGCAAACGCAAAGGTGATCAAGCAAATTAGTTAGACATATCTAAAGTAATTCCAGAAGAACTATATAGGATATTTGAATAAATGTATGTAAATGAAGTTTTAAACCTGCAACTGATTTAAGTAAGGCATTTTATACCAAACTGTGATAAAACATATGAATCAAAAAAGATGAACTATAGATTTGAAAATGACTGAGTAGATTTAGATGTACTAGGGAGAAAACTATATTTGTAGGGGGTAAAACCCTTCGGAGCACGTGTCTCGCATCCAAGAAGCCTAACTAGGCCGAGAGAATCACCCCGAGATGGTCGATAGCGAGATCTCAGCCTAGCCCCAAGAAGAAGCAATTACACATGAGCGAAGCTGAGACTCGGAGAGAAAAGACTCGGACCATGTCAAAGGACCGAAGATTAGAAATCAACCTCGGAGCTCCACCGCCTTACTCGACAGGGACTGACACCACCACGATTGGATTGCTTGTCTTATTAGCTGTAAACCACCCAAGCTCGGCCTATATAAGGCGAGCTTGGAAAACATTGTAAGGGTTGGATTCTCGTTGGGTTGAGCCTAAGCAGCAAGAGAGAGATTAGGTTTGTAATCTCCTCTAGTTCCTTAGGGTTTTATTCATGTAATCGCAACATTGAAATACATAGAGTCTTCTTATATTTTGCCTTTACTATTATGAGTTTTGTCTTTAATCACTGTTCATAGTACCTTCGGTGCTGTTCTTGTGGTCTTCGCACCACTGAACCACAACTAATTATCGTGTGTATGAGTAGATCTGATGGATGTGGCAGCTTGAGTACCTATGCAGATTTTCTACTCGTACAATATTAACATAAAGTTTGTTGGTTATGGAGTTTCACAACAAGATTCATTGAGGTTTCAGCATAGAAATCAAGGAGAAACACAAAAATCTAAAACTTTAGCCTCCCTAAATTTGGCCCATATGGGGAGTATTTTAAACCCATCCATTAGAGGTGGCTATGGGGTGTTAAAAACATGGGGAATGTACTAAGTTACCCTTTGCATTACACTTAATTAGAAATCTAATTTTCTTATCATAAACACACTCATAATAATCATGATTTCCTAATCATTTCATAAATATATAATGTATTCTTCTCTTCTTCTTGGTTTTCATAACACTTTTTTTTTTTTTGAGTTCATAAAACCCTAATTTCACTGTATCTTCAAAATCAACAAAGAAAGCGCACTTGTTCCATACTATGTCGACAACAATCAGATATGGAAAACTAACCCGTACATTTTCATTGATTTCTACACTTAATATGGCAGAATCGAAACCCTAGGTTTCCACCCAGAATCGGTAGATTTAGTTGTAAATATAAATCGATTATGCTTGGTCTGGAACAACAATCGTTTTACTGTGTTAGCATTTTCTAACGATTATTTTTCACACTAACAATCGTTGAATATTGCGTAATTTCTATACCGATTCTTTTCTCTCAGATATTTGGAACTTACCCAAATCGTTACTGGCATTTTAAAATAATTTTATGATATGTATATTAAACACCGATTCTGGTTTGTTGGTCCATACTTGTTAAACTTACCTAAATCGTTAGATATTTGGTTGTAGGTTTACCGATTCTTGTCTTATTAAAAATCGGTGCA
>JAJJMA010195301.1:0-24495 GCA_023529015.1 Papaver nudicaule | reverse complement strand
TAGACGTCTATCAGCACAGATGCTATAGCATATGAATTGGTTTCTTGTCGACTTACTGCAGCCATGAGAGCTTGTTAACATCCATATAAACCATGGGAAGCCAAGTTCCTATCATTTCCTCTCTCCAGTACAAGAAGCTGCATTCTGTCACCTCCTCCACTATTTTTTGAAATTTAGCAACAAGTTCAACCTTGGCTATCAACTTCTTAATCCGGTTGTAGTCAATATCCGGATAACCCTGGTTCAGTAAGCAAACATATCCATAAAGACAAGATCCACAAGTGAATCACTAATACACATGACAAGAATCGTTATGATTGTCCCAGACATCCACATTCATGTGTGCAAGCCCAAACGTAGGGTCAGTTCATAAGATTCAAAAGCAAAGGTGGTCAGGAGCTAAAAATCCCCTGGTAAATACATGATAATTACAGAAGGCAAGTTTCACCCACTGACTAACCACTTACAATGCTTCGGAGGACATCCAGTGCTGTCAAAAGTATGCCAAGCCTTTTACAGCTACCCCCTCCTTCAAGCATACGCAATGATATCAACACCTATAAAATGGTCAAGACGTGTTTCACAGTCTATCAGAAGGAATAACCCAGCACCAAGCTTTCACATTGAGTTATACATTTATTACTACGAGGTAATCATGACAGAAAAAGTTCATCTACCAAGAAACTTAATTCTTGAGTAGTCAACCACAAAAACAGAAATACAAAGGCTGATTTGGAATAATATGTAAACTTTTCAAGCGGTACATTTAGCTAACATTCACTTGATACTTATACAACCAAATGATGATTTTCAACCCCCATGCCTGGAATTGCCTAACTCTCTATGTTAAGAAATAACCAACAAATTGTCAAACTTTTTGTGTTTCGGAGATCAGATATTGTATAAAAAAGAGACAAAAGAAGTTATCAACTGTTAACCAAATATCGTGTATGGAAGGAAAGCTGAGGGGATGTTTTAGAACAAAACGAAACTTAATTCGAGCACAGATTTAAATAACAAGTCATGTACAAGATGGCAGTTGGATTTACCAAAGAAAGTGCATCTGTCAGCCTTGTGTCTGTATCTTTACCACCTAAATCCAGAGGAGATTTAAAATCAGAATACCACAAGACATACACCAATATTCTTGCATAATAAACACAACTTTTACAAAATCAAAGAAAGATAACAAGGTAAAGAGAGAAGCTTGCACTGAGTCAGCTGAAGTGGGTATACAAGTTACAAGTTACAAGTGTTAAAAAAAATACAGTATTAATTCATCAGAAAAATCCAACTCATGCAGACTCTTAGTCCAATACATGAAGAGCTCCAAAAGAAATTCCCAAATTGCTTTTTGACTAAAATCAACGAATTTTGTTCTGGACTATACTCAACCAAAAGTCAGAAAGGTTGTCTAAAAACACAGAAAGAGTGACATACACGAAAGATAAATATGCACAACTAATTAGCACTTCTGAAACCAGCATCACTAATTCACATTACAGAAATTTATTGCTGGGACAATTATGAGTAACTAATTGCTCCTGTATGATATAATTCCGCAAGCAAGTTTTTTTTTTCATTTTAAAGGTCAAAAGTCTAAATTACCCAAAGGGGGAATGATTAAGCGCAGAATATATGCTTACGTGTTAAAGAGCTTAAAATTTTAATCTTTCCCACTCGACTTCCTCTGGAAATTTCTGACAGAAGCTTTTCCTACAAATAATAATGAATATCAAAAGACGCACTACCAATTTAATGTTAAAAACCTGGAAGTGTGAGGACATCACACACTAATGCCTAAGAGCAGATAGACATATACCTTCTCTGGTATGAGTGACTGCTCTATCTCATCCTGGATAAGATTTATCATATGTGGAAGACTTTGGATGATATCTAGTTCCTTCTTTCTGAATGTATTCTCAACAACCTATATCAAACAGATTACATATAAGTCATAAGCACAAAAGGTCCTCCAATTAAAATTAATAATATTTTTCTTACCTTGATTAAAACAACAATGTGGCAGAGAGACATCAATCTTTCTCTCCTGATAGGAACCTGCAAATTTTCTAAAATCTTTAAAAAGAGAAAACCAAAATAACAACCGACTCGAATTCGTAATTACAAGAGAAACTATGTAGCAGACAATGGATAAAAAAAGTTCCTATAAAGAAACTGAACTAATTAAAGATCACAAATTGGTGATGCAAAGGAGAAATGACCTTTAATTTCGGCAGACACATGTAAACAAAACTCATAACCTAAAACTAGCGAAAAAAATGAATAAGGACTCTATATTAGCATGTTTAGCATACCTGCAGCAGCATATGAAGATCCAACATCGAGGTGACCATCATTTGCATTCTATTCGCCAGAAGTATTCCCTGCACTGGATTAGTACAGTACAATAAATCTCCAAGCTGATTCAACTCCAACATACTTGAAATACACATGGCGTATTCCCCAGAACCAGAATGAGTTTAATGAATTCTTTGTGGTTCCCGAATGACGATGAACCCGGGGCTGATTTATGAGTTGTCTACTAATATTCATGTCAAAGTCAAACTAACATTTAGAGGCATAAGAGGTATAAAACGGGTGGATGTAACTGTAGACGATTTAAGTGGTGACGAGACCGTTCTCACACCCCTGGATGATCATGATTTTGGTGGGTCGCACAAAATACTTGTCTATTCTGGCTTTAGAACCTTGACTGCCAATCTTGACCCAAACGGGAACCACAAAAAATTACTAGATTCGTATGTTCAAAAGTTTTCACTTTTGGAATGACGGTGAGGTCAAAATAAATTCGCAAGATTCTGATATGAGATTTTTAGAGCTCTAATAAAACTTCTACCATGTTACCTGAATAATCTGTTTGAAGTGAAATGTTAGGCAGGCCTCAACCTTTGACAACTCGACCTACACCCAAAGTGAACATGCAATCAATACCCAAGAAATTAGAAAGTCGAAAAAGGTCTGAAGAAGTAAAAGCAATTGAGCAACTACCATTTGGTAAATTGTTGGCTGAAAGGAAGCAACCCAACAAGCTAATGCATTTTTCATCGACTGCCAGTCCCTGAAAAGTAAGTTCAAACGTTTCTGAAACACATACTTCTGAAGTTATAAAAAAATATTCAGCGAAATTAAATATCGAGTAGACAGGTCATGGCCACAGATCAAGTAATGCTTAATTTATCAGATTGCCAAATCCAAAAAATGACCAGCATTCAAACAAATACTTTTCAAATGAGCTTTCTCAAGAAGAATGTGTATGGGAAGTAAGCAACTAACATAAACCTGGAAGAAAAACAAGACATGTTTGCTTTGGTTTTATAGAACATTCATAGGATACTATGATATGATTGCCAAATGTGAGAACATTACTATTTGTCTCTTCCATCTAGTAATTAACATTATGCAAAAGAAATGTGTGTATATAACTTTACAAACATCCTAACTAGTAGATACGATAAGCCTAACTTTGAGAATAAAATAAAATGCATTGAAGGAGCATTTGAGCATACCTAGAATACATCTCATTTAGATGGATAAGATAATTACTCTTGACGGTAGCAGATTCGGTTGTAGCATCCCTCAAAGTAGGCCATGCGGATAGTGGTGGAAGAAACTGACTTCTCAACAAGTCCAAAAGAATAAATCTAAAACCACCTTCACAATAAATTACAGGGACCACTTGAAGCATCTCCTTTATGACCTTGCCTAATCTTTTCTCCGGCATTTGAGCTGAAAGTAACATATGCATAAACAATCATCAACTGGAAAAGGATGAGATTCACCACCAAGCTTCGTCCCATTTTAGTTAGTGAAAAAAGAATCTAGAATGAGACTCAGAACAAACTAGGAAACATTTGCGACAAAAACAAAGAACAAATAATTATGATCAGACAGGTAAAGATCCATACCGGTAGCATAAGTACTAAGTAAAAATAGAGCCACGTGATGAAGAATCTCCTTACGATCCAAAAGAGACTCCTTCCACGTATCTGTTCCGCACAAATTAGTGACTGTTCAATTTGTGATGAGAAAGAAAAGAACAAACTTCAAAGCAACAATTTACTTACCCAGACGTGGAAGGATTGCTGATAAGCCATCGTGAACCGATGCAGTACATGCATCAAGGAATTTTCTGTTCTGGCTGACCTTCTGCAGAATTTCAACCCATGACAATTCCTCACGCAATAAACGCTGAAACAAGAAGCAAACTATCTTATAACTTTAAGGTTAACAGGAGGAGAGAAACTAAGAATAATAGAAGAAAAGCTATATTGGAAAATGATACTGACGCTCATGCAAAAAAAAAAAAATTACCTTAAAAAAACCGAACTCCAGAAGTCTTCCTAGGTAATTAACCACTTGATCTAGGCAGTCCACATCCCCCACGGAAATCCCAAGGTTATCAACTTCAAGTTTTACCTTATTCAACATGCTAAAGGAAAACATTATTCTTAGAAACTGATCCACAAAGTAACGAGAAAACAAATATTACAAAGATCATTTACAACAATCCCAAGTTGTCCAGGTATAAGCTATGTTGCGCACACATGCAACATTACTCAAAATACTGGCTTTATGATACAAATTTACTAAAAGGATGTTGCCAGCTCAGCATATAGATACCGTCCCAAAATGATCAGTAAGCAATCGGTATAAGTTTCAAACTTTTTCGTGCTTATCGAAACAGATTTTAAGAGATGTTTACAATAAGCTATGGGAAGTCAAAGCATACCTTGTGAAAAGAGATAAATAGTTCTTTATATGGCCATTGTTTGCTAATACTTCATCCAAAATGAGAAACATCGCCAGACCATCACCAAGGGAAGTAAAAGCGGTTATAAGTGTGATGTTCTTAAAAGATTTGCATGGTGTACCATACTTGTCTTGCAGAGAATATATGAAATCCAGCTGCTGGAGCAAATTGCACATCACCGAACTCATCCTACGAGTAATATCTGATAGTTCCATGAACAGTGATAACGCGTGACCAAAGGCCTTCTGTGGCTCTCCTTCCAATAGCATCTCTTGAGGATTAGATCCATGACCAAACAGAGAAAGTTGTCTATAAATATTTTTTCTGGCCTACAAGCATTGAAAAAATCTATTATCCTCTTATTGATCAAGCAGCATTTCAGCAGTTATTAAACTAAGCCCAGCAGCTTAAAGCACTCATCTTGTTATTCATCAGAAGAAACAACTAACTCAATAACCAGCATTGGAAAAAGTTTACAGTTGTGGCATTTACTAACTGTGGATGAAAATAAATTTTACTTGTTTCACTACATCAGATGTAACCAAGGTATATCTCGAGAAAGAAAGAGACCGTGCCAAGCACTTCAGAAACAAAATAGGAAATCTTCATGCAAATAACGAACAAGAGTTGCCTAGAACTGCTAACGGAACCGATCCTGGTGGAGTACACGCGGGGGCTTACTAACAAGGCTACAACCACAGTTGCATTGTAGATGCTCGACAGACTCGGCCAGAATCAATCTCAATATCTATCAACAAGGCATAACACGCTATGTGCATTAGTGAGGAGTTGAATATTCCTCACTGCTTTCAAAACGAACTACGAATACAAAATGCAACTGCGTACATACATGTAAATCTACACTTGTTTGCTTAGTTTGTTCCACAGTTTTCTTATTGTCATTTCTCCTGATGACCTAATCTAAATATCTCTTACACTCAACAGCCTCTGCCAAATGGGATAAACAATGGTGCAATACACTTGACGGATTAAATGTATGGCATCACGTGAACCACGTGGCACACAGCAAACATTGGTCGTCTAGCGTTATAGTTGTTTGAAATTCCCTAAAAAAATTAGTTCTACTGCAACCTAATATAATAAAAACCTATTATAACACAAATTTCAACAATTTCAAAATCAATATCACTTTAAAAGCAGAAAAACAAATCAAAGTTGACAGGAAACATACGTATTGACTGAGCCTAGATATCTCGCTGCAATCATAAGAAAGCACAGCAACGAACTTCGAAACTGCGACGTTATCCGATTCAACAAGTGTTGAAAGACTGGAATGTTCTAATGGCTCAGCAAATACACGAATTGGATCATAATTTGAACCACATGCATCGAATGTTGACGAAGAAGATCTACATGGATCTTTTGCTAAGTTGTTTAATAAGACATTGCTTTGTAATCTCCAGTCATCTACTAATCTTCTGAGTTTTTCTTGTTGTTCTTCAAGTGCAACAACTGTAAATGAAAATGTAAAAAAAAAAATCGGTTGAAAAAAATGAGATTAAACAAAATTAGGTTGAAGATTTCTAAAATTTCCACTGAATTTGGTTAAAAATTGACTGAATTATCTTACCCGATGTCATGGATACTGTTAGGGTTTCGAACTTCCGATGCAGTTCCAGGAGAGGTTTTGTTGTTCACGAGTACGCGAGAGAGAGAGAGAGAGTTCGTGGACCTATGCACCATGGCAAATACTGTAAAAGATTTTGCCTGGCCAGGTGGTCTTGGCTAATGGTTTGTTCATAATCAATTTTTTGACTTCTGAAAGCAAAAAGCGAAGTTAGTTTGGCAGCACAATTTTAAAATGATCTCTGGAAGCAAAAAAAAAAAATCCGAAGCAGAACTTTTTTGCTTCAGATGTCTAGAATGGACTTCTACTTCTAGAGAAGCAGAAGCCAGAAGTGCTTTAGTATTCAAACAGGTTCACTATGGGAAGTTAATTTAAGCGACCGGAATCTATCGAGCGACAAAAGTAACAGCGAGCACGAAAAAGTGACATCGGTGGTGATAAAGAGCGACCTGAATTATATCAAGCGATAGAAGTAATAGTGAGAGAGAGAATATATATCGTTGGTGATAGAGATTTTGTTGCTGGCGACACGATAGAAATTAGGTAGTCACACGGCCCTCCCTCTATCGCATATAAATTGAGGCTTTTCAATCCAAAGTTTTACAACTCTACCAAAAATTTCTCTTTACCATAATTTACGATTTTTTCTCTCTACTTTATAGCCTGCTTGGATACATAGTCAGAAGCAACTTTTCGACTGCGGGAAGCAAAAAAGTCAGAAGTTAGTTTGGCAACACAATTATAGGTTGACTATTGGAAGCAGAAAATTGAACTTTTTCTGAAGTAAAACGTTTTTGCATCTTACTTCTGGAATTGACTTTTGCTTCTTATCCAAATAAATTATAAAAAAAATCGCAGTGGCTTCTTTACTGAGAAAAGGAGATGCAAGAGGCAAAACATCATCAAAACCAGTTCCGAGCGAAGGAAACTGGAGTCATAATAAACTCCGAGAGTATAAAAGACTAATTGTTGGCGTCGGTGTACTTGATTAGCATGTATCTGCTAATATTAACGTGTCGGGATATGCCAATCTTTGAGAGGGGTGGTATGAGTTTAAAAATATTTACGAACTTCTCCCAATAATGTTGCAAACCGGGTATGTGAATATCCTTGGTGACATGTTTATGGTCTCAACAAAACCACATGCAACAAATTGTCAGTCTCATGGTACAACGTCGGTGGATAACTACAAATACATTTTATTTCAAAGATTTTGAAGCATAAAAGTTTGTTTCTTCTTGAAAAGACGAGGGTACCGAGTACACCACCAATCTTTTATTTTAGTCCACTGTAGATGGTGAAAAAATGAGAGAGGGACAAAATTGTAAAACCACTCTCTAACCACGCCTTACCTAAAGGCAGTTGCCTATTCAGGCACATCTCTATAGCTCAGAATGCAACCCATTCTACGAGCTGAATAAACTCTCTATGAGTTATCTCTTATAACTCCCTGTGGAGAGGATGATATCATAGTGCAGTACTGATAATCTCATCAATACACTAAACCCGTTAATCTGCTTCATGTCGACATCGCCTCGAATTCCTTGACATCAGAACCAGATCACAACACAGACCTATGTTTGGAAGAAAGATATTTTAAATATTTAGCCCTTGGAATTAAAGAGAAACCAGAAGAAGATTTTGACAGCACAGTAACTATTATCCAAGTCAAGTGTGTCTACGGAAGCAGCAACTGCCCAATTTGAATATTCAAAGCTTGTAAACAAGACTAATATATATTTCTCCTGAAGAAACTGAAGCAGAGACCACCTAGCCTCACAGAACGTTTGTAAAAAGACAACAACCAGTATTTTCAGAGGAATTATACATAGTTTTTCTACTATTGAAAGGGAAAAAGAAATGCGTGGAAAAAGGGTCCATGCAAAGTCATTCGACTTATTACAAAATTTAATAGTCTCAAACTTGGGACTGAAAATGATCAGATTGAATCTATGAGCAGTGACTGCCATGTGAGTATCCCATGGCCATTCTTCCAACTTGTGTTTCTACCGAAATATATATCATTCTAGCTCACTGTGTGCAGCAATATCAAGTTGATAATGCAGAAAGGTATAATAAAATTCAGACTTTGAGATTGAGATTTTATTGAGGTGCTTTAAATCATTAGCTACCCAACTTGAAAGCCATTTGCAATACTGCAATATTATTGCATCTGCTTAGACATGACTGCAACCTTTCCAAGAACTTGTTCATCATCAACAGGGGGCGGAATCCTATATGGTGAACCATAATTTTCCTAAATTGCCTGGTACACTTACACTCAGTAGCGGAATTATTTTATCTAACAGAACCAGAATTCTTGTTTTCCCAAAATTTCTCAACAGATGATACTCTATGAGGCTTTCCAATGTTTCCATGGATTAGCAAACAAAAACGAAATCAGTTGT
This sequence comes from Papaver nudicaule, assembly GCA_023529015.1. Classification (NCBI taxonomy): domain Eukaryota; kingdom Viridiplantae; phylum Streptophyta; class Magnoliopsida; order Ranunculales; family Papaveraceae; genus Papaver; species Papaver nudicaule. The sequence continues at coordinate 15,725 of JAJJMA010195301.1, read as the reverse complement.
TATGAAGAATCAATCGTACCAGGGCATCTAACATATTGATCTAAGGATTGCATAATTATGAATAGTGACATGATGCCACTTGAGAATTCTATGACCATCCTTCCACCTAGTGTGTTGCGACCTAATTATGTCATCCGTACTTGCGTGCAGCAATATCAAATAGTTGATAATACAGAAAAGGTATTATAAAATTCAGATTCAAGAAAAATTCTACGGGATAAGATGCAACATATGAACAAATTAAATAGAGAGGAATATGATATGATAGAAGGTGATGGAAGTACCATCTAGCCTAGCAACATCGGTGTATCTTGTACCATCCCTCGTCTTCTCAGAATGTTGCACATATAAAAAAAACCAATTTAACTTTTAGTAAAAAAACAAGTTACAAAAATTGCAAAAAAAATCCCCAAAAAACAAAACAAATTTCCATTACAGTAAAACCTCTATATAAGAATATCTTTCGGGTCACAAAAAAATATTCTTATATAGAGGTTATTCTTTTATGGAGTTTTGACTTGAAAATGATCATTTTTTTTTTTTGTTATTCATGCACCTAAGAAGAATAAATTCATATGCATAAAAAACAAAGAAGTGCACCTAGATAACAAAAATAAATACTAATTGTTAGGGCATTGTCCGGTCAAACCCACTAGCGTTGGTATGTCAAGCTAGTTGTCAGTTTTAGGTGTCAAAACACAATTCTTGATTTAGCCTACTAGAGTTTAGATTTCGGAATTGGGATATGGACTAAGTAGTTGAGACCTTGAAGACGAAGACTGTGAAGACAAAGAAGACATCAATTATTCTTCATCGACAAAAGGTTAGTAGGAGTTATGACTTTTATGGAAATTCTTCTATTCTACTTTCTCTATCTTTCGAAATAGTCGGCTACTTTGGTAGTGTTATAATAGCGATTGAGATCGTGTTCTTGGCTACATGACCATGTGTCATGACTAGTGTTTGTTCCCGCAAATACTATGGTTACAAGAATTTATGAGATAGATTCGATACCATTTGTCCATTGCAATGGTTTTCTCGCAAATCACTTGTTGGATATGGGTGAATCTAAAGGAGTACTCTTGAGCAAGAGTTCAGTGGATTACAGCTGAGGGCGTCTCACACGTCTAAGTCCTCGTTAAGCCGAGAACTTCCAGCGGATCCTAGTTAACCCTAATCTGAAGGTCGGACGGTTCCCGAACCGTACGCGAAACAGAAACTCAGAAATTCTTCTGAGTTCCAAAGGTCATTTAAGTTCGTGTACCTACACAAATTTCTAAATCGATCTTTTAGTTGTTATTCAGATGGACGGTTTTGCAAACCGTCCCAGGTGAATATTCTTCCAGAATTTCACACGGGTTAAACTCTGAACTCCTTTATCTCTTAGTTGGACTTGGATTATCACGAAATATCTTATATGGTCCATCTAACGGTTCTCAATGTGTCAATAAGATAAAGATTATCTATGGTCTGTTGGATTTCTATCTTGAAGTGTTTTTGAGCTAACAAAACATTTGGCAGATAAATGTTAATGAATTCCAATTGAGATTAATCTCTATTACTTGGTTGGCAAGTTTAGGGTTTCCAAAACTTGTGGGACAAGTAATTGATTGCTTTATTCCAAAGCAACCTATTTTATTGAGTGCTATAAATAGAGGTGTCTATGGACGAATACTGCAAGCATCAAGCATATGTGAAGGTCCTTAGGGAAGTGAACGTAAACTCTTTTCACTTCGGTGAACGCTTGTTGTGGTATAGTCATCCTCTATTAGGTAAGCAGTTCCTCACGGGATTTACCTACGACTATAAAGACTTCTCTTGAGAGTTGGGAAGCACAGGTAGGAGATTGAGACCTTAGTGGTTGAAATCGGATTAACCTGTAACCTTGGTAACCTGATCACGTTCTTGTCTATTCTACGGTCCTTCTCTTCTGATATAAGGCCATTCAAGAACTGATACGTTACACACAGGGTTTCGAAAGTAAGCAACGCACGGATGCACTCGGTGTTGTAAGACCTAGTTAGCTCCAGTTGTATAAGTTTCTTAAGTGATTCTTTTTACAACTGAGGTAGAGACAAGTTGGGCATAGTTTACTTGGTTTACTTGTCAGCCCCCGCTTGTAAGTAGATTTCCGTATGACCTGGAGCAATCCGAAGGAAGTCACTTTGTGTATGTCAAACTGAAGAGGACAGTTCAAACATACAGTTGATAATTAAGGTTGCAAAGCCGGAATTGTTGACACAAGCCTTTAACAGCGGTTAAAGCAACTCCTATGCCTGTAACGGACGTCAGCTAGGGGAATCAAGTGCGTGACGATCTGTGGGGGATCTAGAGACGTAAGGAGTGCGACAGTAGCCAGTTCGCTTGGAGGGTTGGAATTGGTCTATGCTACATTCCAGACCGAAGTCTTATAGTAGGCTAGTATTTGTAGTCAGTTTGTACTGTGCGGTGTTCAGTCTGGACGAGGTCCCGAGGTTTTTCTACAAGTTGTAGTTTCCTCGTTAAAAAAATCTCTGGTGTCTTGTGTGCTTTACTTTCCGCATTATATTCTCTGATTATATAATTAAAGCAAACACAAGAAGTACGTTATTCCTAACCTGACGTTAATTTCAAATCTTGAATAAGGATTTACAGAGACTTGTCTTTGTAGGAATTGATCACTTGTGATCACAACTCAGGTTACACAAGATTTGGATATTGATTTTTGAGATCGTCCAGATCTGACCATAAGTCTCACGAGCCCAAACGAAAAGTTGGTTATATTTCGGTACCCCTGCTTTTTCAATTGGTATCAGAGCCGGTGAACACACAAAAGACGTAACTGTCTGCGTTTATCGCGGCTTGTGAGCTATGGATCAAAGCGTTAGAGCTTGTAACGTACCACTAAAGTTTGATGGCACAAACTACCTATGGTGGAAGACTGCAATGTCTTTGTTTTTGCAAGCCCGAGACTTCAAAACTTGGGTATATGTCCAAAAGGGATATACACCACCGACTGTTGAAGTTAATGGTGTATCTGTCCTCAAAGATATAGCGGATTATAATGATGTGGAAACACTCGCCGCCAAGCAAAACTATGATGAGCTTAATGCTATCATTCATGCAGTTACACCTGATCTTTTCCATCACGTGGCCACATGTGAAACCTCTCACGAGGCTTGGAATAGATTAAGGAACGTATTCGAAGGGAATTCAGCAGAAAAAGAAGCTAGACTTCAAAACCTCCTGTCTGACAGGGAAAACCTTCGAATGCTTGAGGATGATACCTTTGAAGAATTTAACCACAAATTGTCTGAGATAGTGAATGCCTGTCACGCCTTAGGTAAAGCTATTCCGGAAAGGGGCATTGTGAGTAAAATTCTGAGGTCATTACCCTTAAGGTACGAATCCAAAAAGCATGCCATCCAGGAAGTACGCGGCTTAGACATAACAAGAAGTGACCTTGTTTCCAAGCTAAAAATCTTCGATCATGAGCAGAGTAACCCTAAAAACCTCGGTTTTAGAGCTACTGGAAAAATAAGGAAACTTGTAGACGAAAAGCGTACTTTGAACACCGACTTCGGCAATCATAGTGGGAATGAATCTGATGAAGAGATATCTTTGATAACTCGTCAGTTTAGAGATCTTCTAAAGAAGAGAGGTAAACGATTCATCAAGAATGCCCCACCATCAACTCCTAAGCCTCATGATAGAGTCCCACCTAAAGAAGGGAACAAAAGGGGAGATAATGATGACATGCCACAATGCTATATATGCAAAGGTTTTGGCCACTTGGCTGAAAGATGTCCCAATCTGAGGAAATATACCGGAGGGAAAGCCTTTGCTACTTCACTTGACGATTCATCTGATGTTTACTACTCAACTGGTGAAGAAAGTGAAATAGCTTTCTTTGCAGAATGTGTCAACTCTGATAATGCGAGTGACTCCAAATCATAACTAAATACATGTCCCATCCCCACGGACACTATTTCTAGTGACACATCACGCAAAGAAGTAATCATTCCTGTAAAACACAAGCAACGTCTTGTTAGATGCAACTATTGTGCTAAAAGGGACATGATTACAAGCAGTGCCATGTTTACAGACGTAAATTCAAGCATACTAACAAACTGCAAAAGAAAGCGGCCAGACTTATGAATGTTATTCTAATCTTTGAAGCAACCAATAACAAGGAAGCCAATAAAGATCGAAAACACTCTAACTCCTTAAGGGCAATACAAGGAGCGGAGAAATTCAAAAGAGTCAGAACTAAGAAAGGAAAACTTATTTTAGAAAAAGATTCAGTTTGTACTGTGCGGCTAGTGTTTGTAGTCAGTTTGTACTGTGCGGTGTTCAGTCTGGACGAGGTCCCGAGGTTTTTCTACAAGTTGTAGTTTCCTCGTTAAAAAAATCTCTGGTGTCATGTGTGCTTTACTTTCCGCATTATATTCTCTGATTATATAATTAAAGCAATCACAAGAAGTACGTTATTCCTAACCTGACGTTAATTCCAAATCTTAAATAAGGATCTACAAAGACTTGTCTTTGTAGGAATTGATCACTTGTGATCACAACTCAGGTTCCACAAGATTTGGATATTTATTTTTGAGATCGTCCAGATCTGACCATAAGTCTCACGAGCCCAAACGAAAAGTTGGTTGTATTTCGGTACCCCTGCTTTTTCACTAATTTAATTTTATTTAGTTCTTGTAATGTATAAATTTGCTAGACATGAACCTAGGAAGAATACATTCATATGCATAGAAATAAAAAAGTACATATAAGTTTAATTTTATCTCAAACAACTTTAGATAAAAACTTTTTTATATCTTAAACTTAAATGTTTGAAAAAAACCATATATTATTTAAATTATGTAATGTCAATTATTCATATATAGAGGTAATTTCATTAAGACGAGACCCGAAAAAAATATGACTTATTCAAATATAGAGGTTATTCTTAAATATAACAGGCCCAAATCAGGACTGGAAAACTTTATTCTTATACGGAGGTTATTCCTATATGGAGTATTCCTTTAGAGAGGTTTTACTGTACCTTTAAAAAGTTCGATACAATGTAAGCATTGACAAAGAGTTGATCATTTCTTACTGCTGATACATCTTTCTTTAGCTCAATCAATTGTTGAATGTTGCTGACTTGATTAGCTTTAATACTTGATACATCTTGCTTAATGAGAACAAGTTGAGTGTTGTTGTTGAGTTGATTTGTTGTTATTCCAGACACCTTGTTATTGATCTCAACCAATTGTGTGTTATTATTGTTTCGAACAACCATATCTTTGTCATAATTCTCTTTTGCCGAAACTTCGTTTTCCTCATGGTGTTTAACTTGAAACAACAACCCCCCTACAACACAAAATCCAGATACCACAGCTACAATACTAGACACCTTTCCATACTTTTCCTCTAGCAACTCCATCTGAGCCAGATCATTCGGCTCTCTCAAGTTCTGATTTAGTTTCTTCAGCTCTTCAATCAACTCTTCCCTGGATAATGTTTTTGGATCTTTGGGGATCAAAAATTTGTTTCTTATGATCGGAACATAAATATCATTGATCTTTTAATACGGAAGAGATATGTAAGGATTAGAGAAATGACGAGACATCGTCGGCTACGGTTTAGGTTTTTCAGTACTGATAGTGAGTAGGGCTACTTTACTCTTTGCTTCACTTATATCTAAAATTTTATTTTTTTTCAGGGAAGCATGTATGCATGTAATGATAATAAAGGTGGTTCCTAAATTTTAGGGGTACACCAAAACCAGTGGCATTTATTGTTTGGGGCAATAATTTTTTGGTCATATTTTTTTTTTGGTCATTTACAAAATGGTCATACTCAAGTAGGAAATATAAGAGAATCCCGTAAGAATAGCAGTCAAGAACATTTATATGTGCAAAGGAAAACACAACCCTTTCAACCTTTTTCTTTACGGCCGCATATTCATCTTCTAATACCTAGAATGTCAATGGAGAACAGTGTTGAAACTTCAAGTGTGATGTCAAAGGGAGTGGGTCAAATCACGAACAATCTCCAAAAAACTAATCTAGATAAGGAACAAGAAGAATCAAGCATGGTGCAATATGAGCAAGAAACTGAAGAAGAAGAAGATTTAGAAACTCAACTCATTGGTACCATTTTCTTGCAGGGTAGAATATCTGACAAGGTGTTTGATGGACATTTGAGGAACACATGGCCTTTCATTCCTACTGGAGAGATCATGGTGCTTGAAATAGAGAAGAATGTGATAGTTTTCACCTTCAAGAAATGGAGTGCTGTCAAGAAGTTTTCGAAGAAAGACCATGGTCGATAGATGGCAACTTACTGATTGTGCACATGTATGATCCCACAGCCACTTATAAGGAACTTGACTGGGGACATCAAGAGTTTTGGATTTGGATTCGACAGCTACTACCAGAGCATTATCATAGGGAAGCAATCAAAGAAACTTGAGCTATCATGGGTGAAGTGGTTGCAGTCGACCCATCAGATGGATTCCCAGACGTTGGAGATTGTTGGAGAGTGTGTGTGAAAATTCCTTTAGCACACCCATTGTTAAGAGGAATCATGAGAGTGATTGCTGCTAACACTACAAAATGGTACAAGCTCTTTTACGAGAAGCAACCTCATAGAGTCTGCAGAGAATGTTATTTCATTATACCACACACCAAAGCACAATGCAAGAAAAACCAAGAATTGTTAGATTCATCGAAAGGAGAGAAGACTAACTCTGCTGAAGAAAAAGATAGTGCGTCCAAAACAAAAGAAATCTACAGTCAAGTTCACACCTTTTGTTCCCCCTAAAGATGGAGTCAAGTTAGAAGAACCAAGCAATAGTAACCCCAAAGAACCAGAAAAAATATATGATGAACCTTCAACCAGACTAGGAAAAAGATCCAGATTTGCTAGGGTGAAGGTGAGTGGAAACTTGCATAATAATAATGAAACTTCAGAACTTGCACCAATGACTCAAACCACGGGTGTGAATCAAGTTTTTGGATCTGGTGAAGCAACAAGCAAGGTGGAGGGGGATCAGGCAATAAATCAAAACTCATTACTTAATTACTCTATCCAGTTTTTCTTATTTACTTGGGGAAAGTCCATTCCATTTATTTCTGTTAATTATAAGCATTTAAAGCATTTTAATACTAATCATTTCATAATTGGTTTGCATGATTTTCATACATTGCATAATTTCCTCAAAATCTTTCTTCTCAATACGTTGCATTTATTGGATATTGAAGAAGTAGTACATCCTGCATTAGTTATTAAAAAGAACATCATTTCATATTCGCATGCTTATGTAGTAAAAGATTTTCATGTTTTAAGTAGGATAGCTAAGTTCACTGTAAACTCCACACTCACCTCAGTAGTCATTACACAAGTCTTAGATAAGCACATTAGTCAACCAGAAAACCTTTCTTTTAAATCTCTAAAAGTTCGACTAGATCATCAGTTACTTAAAGTACACACCACTAACTTTCTGTTTAGTGATTGTACTGCATATTTTGTCCTTTTTAACTTGTCTACGAGATACTTCCAGCTTCAAAGAATGAAGGTCTTGTCTTGGAATGTGCAAGGGTTTCGATCCCAAGCAACTCGCAATCATCTTAAAGATCTCACGTACTCAAGACCCAGATATAATATTTATGTGTAAAACTAAATTGGACAGCAGCAAACTCAAACCATTATTGAAGCAATTTCAGTTTCCTAATATCTCTATACTGGATTCAGTTGGGCTTTCTGGTGGTTTGGTTTTGATGTGGAAGAGTGGTTTTAGTTGTGAGATTGTCAGCAAGGAGAACAACATGATACACGCTTTAGTTCAGGCATATCCGAGCAAGCCTGAATGGCTTCTAAGCTGTGTGCATGGTTATTCGAATGCTCAGAAGAAAAAACAGCAGTGGGAAAAGGAGGTAACAGGTTCTCCAGCTTTCAAACTTGCTCAGAAGCTCTTGTTCACCAGGCAGGCTCTTAGCAAATGGAATAGGGAGTACTTCGGTGATATAAATGTGAAACTAAATGCACTTCAAGAGCAACTCTCTCAGCTACAACTCCAACCAGTTACGGATATTACTAGAGCTAAAATCCTAGAGATCAATTCTGACATTCAGAAATGGCATCAAATTCAATATGACTTCAACAGACAAAAAGCAACGGGTTCTTTAATGAACGACATGGATTATAATACAAAATATTCTCACACTATCACCAACCGGAAAAAAAAATGAGAAATAATATAGATTGTTTGTTAGATAGAAATGGTATTTGGGTTACATCTAGAGGAGATATGGCAGCACTTATTTCTTCGCATTTTCAAGATATTAGTACTTCTATCACTCCAGTCATTGATAATTCTTAATACAATATCATACCATGCCTAATCACATATGCAGAGAATGAAGCATTACTCAGTACCAACTTTTGAAGAGATTCACTCTACTCTCAAAGGAATGGAAAACTGGTCAGCTCCTGGTCCAGACGGATTCCCAGCAGGTTTTTACAAAACTCATTGGTCCACAGTGAATGAATCAGTCTGTTTAATGATTCAACAATTCTTCAGGTCTAAGTTCATCCCAAAGAAAATCAACAAAGCCTTCAAATCTCTCATACCCAAGAAGAAGAAACCTACTGCTCCTGTTGATTTTATACCTATAGGTCTATGTAACACCACTTACAAGTTAATTTCTAAAATCTTGGTCAATAGAATGAAACCTTTGATGACTAAGATTGTAGGTCCTTATCAAGCCGCTTACGTCTCAGGGAGATTGATACAGAACAACATAATTATTTCTCAAGAAATTATTCATTCAATGAAGAAAGATCAAAAAGATGGAGGATGGTTAGCACTGAAACTAGACATGTCAAAAGCTTTTGACAGACTAGAATGGACTTTTCTACTCAAGGTACTCACTAGTTTTGGCTTCTCAGCAGATTGGTGTCAATTAATCCATCAGTGTATTAACACTACAAAATTGGTTGTTCTATTTAATGGCTCACCGTGTAAGGAATTTCATCCCACAAGAGGAATTCGTCAAGGTGATCCACTGTCACCATACTTGCTCATACTTGCCATGGAGTTTCTATCTAGAACTCTTACGGCAGCTCATGATAACAAGTTTATTGAAGGGTTCACTGTAACAAGTGATGCCCCAGCTATCAATCATCTTCTCTTTGCGGATGATTGTTTGGTATTTACTAGAGCCAATACAGATAGTGTTATTCATCTAAAGAAAGTTATGCAATATTTTGGGCTTCAATCAGGGAAAGTGATTAATTATGACAAATGTGCCATCCATTATTGCAAAGGAGTGTCTCTTGAGTTCTGTGAGGAACTGAAGAATATGTTAGGTGTTGAATACATGGACAAGAAAGAGAGATACTTAGGTTCTCCCCTACTCATAGGAAGGTCTAAGATTGGTTCATTTGAGTCTTTAAAGGAGTATTTTGAGAGAAGGTTCTCGGATTGGCAATCAAAAACTCTAAACCAGGCGGGAAGAACCATAATGGTTAAACATGTGTTTAATGTAATTCCTTCTTACCAAATGAGTACCTTCAAGATTCCTAAAACTCTAATATCTCAGCTGGAAATTATAGAAAGGAGATTCTGGTGGGGCTACAAATCAAACAGCGGAGCATGTCTTCTTTCATGGCAAACCTTGTGTAAATCAAAGGAGGCAGGAGGTCTTGCTTTTCGTGAATTAGAAGGTCTTAATCAAGCTTTACTTATAAAGATTGCATGGAGGATTAACACTCAAAGTAATGAACTGTGGGTACGAATACACAAGGCAAAATACTTTCCAGATGAAAGCTTCATCCATACGAGTATAGACAAAGAGAATACCTCTTTTGTCTGGCAAGGTATTGAGTGTGGACTGACCAATCTGATGAAACATCACTTCAAACTGGTAAACAATGGAAAAACGACACATATCTGGATGGATAAGTGGGTAACTGGTCATGAAGGACTTGTTACTACTCACAACACGTTCTACCATCAACTTCAATGGGTTTCAGATCTAATTGAAGAAGATAGCAACAATTGGAAGCAACATTTAGTACGTGCAGCCATTCCTTCAACTGTGGCACAAAAAATACTCAGCATGGCTGTCTTTCGTCATGAAGAAGATGTGCTCATTTGGAAACCTACAAAGGATGGCAGATTCTCAGTGAAGAATGTATATAAAACAATCACTAATGGAGAGTATCACTCGCCTGTTCCTAATGATCCAATACCAGTTGAGATTTGGAAAGCTCTATGGAAACTCAAAATGCCTCACAGGATAAACGCTTCATATGAAAGTGTCTTAAGGGCATAACTGCAACCAAAGTGAGATTAAATGTGGTTAAAAAAGAGATTGATCAAAAATGCACGATTTGCAAGCAAGCTGATGAGACTATTTATCATCTGCCCATCGAATGCAACCATGCCAAGGCTTTCTGGAACTTTCTGAATGTGAACATTGAACAAGTAAAAGTGAGCTGTAACACTGTGACTCAATGGATTATATCCTGGTTTGAACAACTTTCAACTACAGACTCTGAAGAGCAAGCTAAGTGGATAACCAGAATAATGGTAGGGTGTTGGACCATATGGAAGGAAAGGTGTGAACATGTGTATCAAGGGAAGAAGCTCCATCCAAAATCAAGTGCAAACATATCTCACCATCATCTAATTTTCTGCGAACGGTAGAAATTCCATCAGTCATTCTAACTGTCAGGAACTCTAGCTCAGCAACTTAGTCTCCACCAGTTGCTGGCATCATTAAAATCAATGCAGATGCATCATATGACTATGATTTACATACATTGGGTATAAGGATAATCTCTCGTAACTTTGCAGGTGATGCAAGAGCTGTCAAGGGATGCAGTTATGAAGGAGTGACTGATCCAGAAGAGGGTGAGTGCATGGGGATAAAGGAAGCACTGAATTGGGCACTGAAGCTGCAGCTGCAAGATGTTCACATATAAGCTGATGCAGAGGTGGTTTTGAAGTCGATCAATGCCAATTTTCCCCTAGTACGCTGGGAAAATAGGAAGCATGTTAGGAAAATTCGGTATTTGCTTAAGTCTTTCAATTCTTGTGTTATTTCCTACGTAAAAAGAGATGCAAATGGTGTCGCAGATGCCATCTCAAAACACGGTCGTAAGGAGAGTTTATCTTTTGAGTTATCTGACAACATATATCCTTGGATTTTAGAACTGGTTAGCAAGGATAAACTATGTATCTGTTAGTTATTTCATTCAATAAAGCTTCCCTTTATCAAAAAAATAAAAATAAAAATTCAAGTCTATGGTTTACAAAATCTTCACAATCCAACCAACATAACAAGAAGAAAAAAACAGTGTCATTTTATCTGTAACTTTCCCTTCACAGTTAACCAAACTCATCTGAAGTTAACTCAACCACGGTGTTTTGTCAGCTGGTGACATGGATTTTATAGCTGACGTGGAAACCTTAAACCCTGAACTGAATCCCGAACTAACCCCTGAACCCTGAACCGAACCCCCACAACCACCGCCTGAACCTTGAATTGAACCCCCACAGCCACCCCGCAACCACCTGAACCCTGAAACTACAACCACCACCACCACCATGATTAATTCGTTAATATACAATCAATTTGCCCTAATTAGGGTTCCATACATAATCAGTTATATACACAAAAGAACCCAAATTCATTATATGTCAAACCATTATAAGTTATAACCCTAATCAATTTGCTCTAATTAGGATTCCATTATAAGTTATAACCCAAATTCATACACAATTATACCCTAAATTCACTCTACACACAATAATTTTCGAATTAACAGCTTTATATACATATAGGATAACTAATCACACACTTGATTACAAGTTTAATTAGGGTTTCAGAAAAACCTCCAAATTTTAAAAGCTAGGGTTTCAAAAGTTATTACTAAAATTAAAATTACGTTTAGGGGTGAAATTCACGCCTGGTAATGTTTGTATACATGCTTGTTAACAGTATTACGATCTTATGTAGTTGTTAACGGCGATTCTTTTGATTCCTTCGAACAAAATTGTGATTCGGGACCTTCTCCTCTAGTGTAGTTAAAGTAACAAACCCGAAGATGGTATCATTGTGTAACCCTAGGTTTTGATCGACCTTCACTGTAACACATAGAAATCGTCACTCAATCGCCATTTGTTGTGGCTCTAATAAAAAAGAAGGGAAAAGTTGCGAAAGAGACGAAATAGAAGATTGAAGTTTCTTTTATATTATTGGGTTTTTCATTAGCCTTTCGATTTCATCGAGATGCCATTAGCTAGATGTGTCAGTAAACCCAAGTTTTTTTTTTTGTAAATGCGTCGCAGTAAACGTGTTTCTGGGGGTATACAAGATATTACATAGGCTGATTTAACTATGGACTGTGTCATAACGGCCGCATGACTGTTTTGCAAAAACGTTGTAACTGTGTGTGTTAGGGCATTGTACGGTCAAACCCACTAGCGTTGGCATGTCAAGCTAGTTTTCGGTTTTAGGTGTCAAAACATAATTCTTGATTTGGTCTACTAGAGTTTAGATTTCGGAAATGGGATATAGACAAACTAGTAGAGACCTTGAAGACAAAGACAATGATTACAAAGAAGACATCAAATATTCTTCATCGACAAAAGGTTAGTAGGTGTGTGTGTACAAAATCTTCTTAGGTACTTTGTACTCCACAGTCATAAGGAGAATCATCGAAACCGCAGGATTGTACAAGTCTCTAGAGCGAGAACACCATACGAGATGACTAATCGATTAGTATAAAGGAAGCATGATCATAGATAGTAAGATAAAGCTTGGTATTCATAAATGTAAATGATATAACTCAGACCATACAACATTGGATGTTACTTAAGCCTCATGGAGAGAATACTAACCTAGACCTTTTCTCCCAATGGAACTCTATACCTAACAAAAATCCAACCTTTACAAATGAGCCTGAGCTCGCCTTATATAGGCCCAGTCGAGTAGTGGATGATAGCTAATAGGACAACATACTCAATCTTGGGTGTCAGGGTTGTCAAGTAGGTCGGTGATTCTTCCGAGAGGCTTCCGAGTGCAGGGCTCCTTCGCTTCATTCCACCCGAGATGACTTCTCGGGGCCTTCTAGGTTGTTCTCCACTTGGCGTTCTTCCCGATGTTTTGATCGGAACCACTCACTGTTGTACGAGATGTTCTTAGCTTCTATCCCATGCTTCGTACTTCTTTGTGTTACCCTTCGTCTTATATCCCGAGATTCCGACACGTGTCTCAACGGATTTATGCCCATACAGTTTGCCTCTTTCCTTACTCGGGGATTTGTTGGATTTCCGAGGAAGGAAACTTCTGGTATTCCACTTCTCGACACGTGTCTCATTTATTAATCTTTTGACTGACACACATAACCCTTTAATTATTTCAAAACCGTCGCCTCCGTTTTTACCTTCTGACTTGTTGCGCTGGTTCAAGGTCCTACCCTATTTAAACCCTTCTCCTTCCTCCTTAGTGAGTTTTACTTTCCCTTTTTCAGTTATTCTCCCTCGGGCACATCTTTGTCCCTTTTTCTTCTCTATACCCTTTTAATTTATCTTCTTTCTCCTTTGTATTCTTATTTCTTTCTAAAATCTATGATTAGTACTGGTTCCTCTAATATATCGTGTTATTCAGTTTCCTTGACGTTTTCTTAACTTCCTCTGTTTCTGCGTTTCAGGCCCCTAAGAAGGACAGTGTTTCTGGCGAGCCGTCCCTTGATACTGCTACATCAAAAATTCTTCCCCAGAAGATGATTGACTCTACACTTCCCTGGGAAGAAAGAGCCAAACGTCTGGGCTTTAATTCCGAACTCTTCCCTTATACTGAATTCGCAAAGGGTGTTACCCTATCTCTCGAGCTTGTCTCTGAACACGACTGCAACAACAACAGAATAATCGTTACTGGTGAGAAGCTCGCCGCCGGACTCCCTATTCCTCTTTATAATCCCAAAAATCCTCTGTTTTATGAGATTTACTCTCGCATTGCTCCTCCCCGAGGGGTGATGCAGTTAACTTGTAATTCCATCCGTCTTATAAGCGAGTGGGTAGCCCGTTCGGAAAAGAGATCGAAAAACTATAATGAATTCCCCGAGGGATCGAAGCCACCTTCGTTCTGGACTGCCGACAACTTCTTTAAACATTACAAGGCTGAGTTTGGTTTACTCAAGGAAGTCGCCCCTTGGAGTGTGAAATTTTGTAAGGTTCAACGTGCGCCTCATGTTCTTGATGATGTAGACCCTTCTCGGTCGAAGATGAATACACTATTGAGGCATTCCAGCGATGACGTTTGGTATACTAAGCCTGTGCTCATTGATGGTCCTATTCTTTTTGGTTATTCTGACAAAAAGGAGAAGATTAAGTGGACTAAGTTCGAGAGTGGACATTCTTTCCCTCCTGTTGAGTGCTACTCCATGTATTTTTCTGCGGAGGAGCGTAAAGACTCCGAGATAAAGATTGTTGCCTATAAGGTAAAGGTGAGTTATTTATGTCTAAATCTCTTCATTTCTCTCGGGTTAGTTTCTTACATGTCGTTTCTGCCAGAAGGAACAAGAATAAGGAGCAAGAGCTAGAACAAGACCAAGAACAATACCAAGAGCCAGATGATGGTAAGAGAAAAAGGAAAAGAAAGCCCAATCGAACTGAGGATGTAAAAGAGGTGAGTGATCAGGTAAGAAACACTATGATATGCGTGGTTTTTGGGAGTATTAATACTTGCCTCTATTTGTTCCTGATGAATTGACTACTTTGCAGCCATGCGAGGAGATCGTCGGAGGAAAGAAAATGAGATACTCTTTTGCCAATCCTGATCGGAAGAGTGATGTTAAAGTAAGTCCCAAAGCTTATCAGACGGGGGCAGCTGTCAAAGTTTCCGAGACTTCCAAGACCCAAAGTTCTTTCCCAGTTGTTGTTGGTTTAGAAGACGAAGATACTGAAGAAGACGAGGATGTTTCCTTGGTCCAACGTACTTCTCGGAATAAGGGTAAGGGAAGTAAAGGTCCCTCGGATGGGGATGCTGTTTCTCGACCTGAGCCATCCCATGGAGGGAAAATTCCTCCTAAAAAGGTCAGTGTCTCTGCTGCCTCTGTCACTGCTGCTGTGGAATGAGATGGATCTTCCTTATTCTGGCCTGGATTTGAATGTTTATGGGACCAATCAAGATAAAGTTGATGCTTCCGAGCTGCGTCAATTGGTGGCTTCTCCCATCGTGCCTCTAAATTTTTCCTGGCAAAGGTACTCCGAGAAAGAGATCAAGGAGTTTATAGAAAGCTGCTCTCGGGCTGGTCCATTGCGCAGGACATTGCTGATCATCTGAAGGATTATTCCCAGAACCCTTTTAAGGGCCAACTGGATGCGAGCCTTGCAAACTTCCTGTCCCAAGCCTTTGCTGGGGAATTTGATGGCGAGAAGTTTGATACCGAGTTTCCCAAGCACCAAGCTTTCTTGGAGGGGGTGAGTGTTATTCTTTTGGCTTTGCCTGTTCTTTTTGTGCCTATGGGTTTTGCTGATGCTTTTGTTGCCTCTGATTTGCAGTATTTCCACCACGGCATGTTCCTGCTAAATTTATCCAGAGCATGAGGGAAGGAAATATACCGTCTTGACGAGGAAATATCGAATATTCGCGGCGAGAATCGTGACCTTTCTGCCGAGGATGTGAAGTCCAAGGATACCGAGTTTGAGTTAAAGCAGCTTTCAGATATTACTT
>JAJJMA010195257.1:0-14288 GCA_023529015.1 Papaver nudicaule | reverse complement strand
GAGAAAAAAAAAAAAAAACTTTGTTCTTCAAAAATCTCTAAGTTTTGAATCACTCAACCAAAATGAGTGATTCAAACACCGATTTGGAGCTACCTGAGACTCCAATAGATTACAACAACAAAATCTACTGTCCGAACGAAGGTGAGGACTCTACATTGCATTATTTGTTGAGTGGAAAAGTGTGGTTAACTCAAGAAACCCAAGAATCACTACAAGATCTCCAAAGAGACAAGTATCAACAAGATTATGAGGATGAACTAGCTTCTAACACCCAGGTATATCTTTGCTTGTAATTTTTTTGCATGTAATCATCTTTAGTACGTGGATCTGTGTGATTTTTGTGAGTTGCCAGGCTCTGTTTACGCCTTGGTTTGACCTTGAAACTGAGGTGTAAACTAAATTTACGCCTCAAGATTCTTCCCAATTGAGGCGTAAAAACTGAAATTTGGGGAAACTGAGCCGTACAACATTTTTACGCCTAGGACGACAACCTGCCATTGAGGCGTAAACTGCATGGAAATATTGAATGCACGGTTTACGCCCTAGTAAGTGAGGCGTAAAACTATTATTTACGCCTTGGTTTTTCTATTTACGCCTCAATATTTCTTGACACATTCTTGATATACGTCTTGCTTATTGAACCGTAAAACTATGTTTTTCATCAAATACTTTCAAGTGTTATTTACGCCTCAAGTGGAGCATGGAAAACCAAGGCGTAAATGTACCCTTGCAAAAAATTTATGAAAATCCCAGGCTTACGCCTTGAGTTATAAGGCGTAAATTTACCCTGACAAATTTTTTAAAAAATCCCCAGGTTTACGCCTTGGTTAGTAAGGCGTATCCAAGTTTACGCCAAGTTTTACCAAGGCGTAATAGTATTTATGGTTTAGTTTGTGAGGCGTAAATTATGTATGGTTTCTAATCTTTGTAGCTATTTACTTACGGCTTGATTAAGCTTTTTCTTCAAAGTAGCTATCATTGAAGCATCACTTGATGTGCTTGCAGTATTACGAGTGTTTCTTTCTTGTTCCTTTCGAATCGCCTCTGAGGCTCTAGGATCAGTATTGATCAACATGGGATGTCCAAACTTGTTAAACCACTGCAAGTATCCTTCCTCGACATCTTTTATAGGGGTTGTAAAATCCTCCATGTTCAACACTAGTTGGTAGTCGGCGGTTTCCCGCAAGTCCCAGTGGTCAACTTTTGGCTCAGGTAGGTAATCCAATTTGACCTTGGAAGATACAAGTTTGGAGAATTGTTTCTGCAACACGAACTTTTCCTCCCGAACTATTGGTTGTTCATAACCAAGTTGGCGCATCACACGTTGAGGATTGTACAAATGGAACCCGGATGGATGATACAAAGGTCCGGTGTAAGTACTCACTTTTGAAAATTCACGCACATCCTCCAATTCCCCATTTTCATCAGGTTTCAAGCAGAAATATGGGTCAAAAACCACATCTTTGAGAGTGAGAGCATCCAACTGTTGCCTCAACAAAACTACCTTCGCTTCTTTCTCATGTACACCACCTTCTTTGAAAGGGAATCTCTTACCCGTAGGGGTGCCTTCTGGTTTGTTTTTCCAATCTTTATCCTCCTTAGGTGCCAAAGTGGGGAAATGGTCATAGAACCACGACTGCAATGAAACAAAATACCCATATTTCAATGACGTATATGCAAAACTAACCTAAGGATATTACACAAAAGATAATCTTACCTGTAGAAGACGAACATCACCCTCGATTTTAGTGGTTTGAGCTCTGGAAGCTTTAGCAAGTGAGGCGTTCAAGAAGGCAATGACGGCAGTACCCCACGCATAATCATCAACTGTATCAATGTCTTCAAGATATTTTAAGTAGGTTGCATTGACCCTATTACCCGATTGATCAGGGAACATGACGGTGCCCATGGTGTGCAACATCCAAGCTTTCGCAACTCTAGTGGCATCCACATCACTTATCTGGGTTCCATCTGCGACCTTCTTCTTTGTATTACCATACATTAACCACAAACGATTGCTAACAATTTTCTTAGCCTTGAGTGGTGCTTTACCCTTCTTGGTGGTAATTTTCCCACCCCCATGTATCCACTCTTCGTCACATTGATTCTGAGACCAACCAAACGCTTTCATAGCCAATCGGTTGAGCTCCCCCCATTCCATCTTGCTATCATTACCAAGATACACATGCTTTCCACTAGTTTCAAGATTCTTGATTTGCTTTGCATCATCGGGAATCAAAGCCATTTCGCCAAATCCAAAGTGTAAAGTGCCGGTCTCTGGCCAATATCGTTCTCTAAGTGCACTCACTGTAACACCATCAACCTTGTCCTGGGTATGTATTGATGCATTGTACAATTGTTTGGCTTTTTATTTTACAATGCTTTGAACCTTGTCACATTCCAACTCCAAATCCCACAGTCGTGGTTTTGAGTGTTTCAAAATAAGCGCAAGCCTTTGGTGGTCCTGCAAAAATCAAAAGAAATTAATGTACTTTGCTGGAAGGATCAAATAATGTACAAACTACATACAGTAATTTTGAGATTATAAGATAATTACCCGCGCAGAAGCCACTTTTGCAGCATAGGAGAATGGGTAACCAAATAGCACTTTGTTTTTATCAGCTGCTTCTCCCCAATGGTTTATTCCCTTAGGAGGTTTGGGCAACCAGAAAGTTTCATCATTAGCAGCCGGAATGTGCTTGCCTTTGGGTTCTGGTGCTTTTTGCCGAGGCTTTGTAGCTTTCCTCTCAAGTCTTGGCTCTGTAGAAGGTAGAGCAAGAGTTTGACTGGGTTGTTCTTGAGAAAGGGGTGGAACCACCTCAACAGTTGTTTCTTCTTCAGCTGTTTCTTCTTCAGCTGATTCTTCTTCTTCTTCTTCTTCTTCTTCTTCTGAATCTTTTTCTTCTGATTCGCTACTCTCCTCTTCAGATTGGTTAGGTTCTTGTTCAATATCAGTCTCTTGGATTGGAATTGATTCTTCTTCAACAATCTCATTCTCATTTTGTCCATCACTTTGAGGTAGTGTTGATTGTTGGGGATTCTTTGTTTTACCTCTCTTATCAACACCTAGATGCTTATTACCACGAGGTTGGGGAGGCGTAACATCAGGAAGATCATCTCCTCTCTTCTTCTTCTTCTTCTGTTTATCTTGTTCCCTAAACACATACACAAACAACACAAATAAACAACCAACCATTGAGTTAAACTAAATGAGAGACAGAATTGTTTACGCCTAAATTATACAGTTTACGCCTTGGTTGAGTAAATTACGCCCCAGTTCACCAAGGCGTAAAAATTGGTTTACAAAATAAAAAGTCACAGTAGGAAATTACGCCTTGGTTCAGGGATTCAAACCAAGGCGTAAATACGAACATTCCAAACTAAAAAGACGAACCAATGTTTTACGCCCTGGTATACGAAGGCGTAAAATTAACTTGGCAAAAAATTTAAGGAGAACTTTACGCCTAGCTTCTTGTTTTTACGCCTAAACTTATGGTTTACGGTTTGGGTTTGAAGTTTACGGTGTAGATTTTTGTGAGCACAATCAAACTTTTTTACGCCTTGGTTTTATAGGCGTAAACTTATGGTTTACGGTTTGGTTTTGAAGTTTACGGTGTAGATTTTTGTGAGCACATTCAAAATTTTTTACGCCTTGGTTTTATAGGCGCAAAACTAACTTGGCCAAAACTAGGGCATAGTTTACGCCTTGATTACAAGGCGTAAACATGTTACGCCTAAATTGGTGAAGAATCTCAAGGCGTAAAAACTTGTTTACGCCTTGGTTTCATATGAAAACCAAACCGTAAACATCACTGAGGCGAAAAAAAAAAACCCCAAATCGATGATTCTAACCTAAAAAACAATGAAAACATGATATGAAACATGGGGTTTGTTCAGAATTAGTACCTGAGACGCATATTGGCTTCTGTAGACTGATTACAGGCCAAATCAGTGGACGGATTGATTTCTGCGTCGGGTTCGTTATCAAATAAAGTTTCTTCTTCTGCTGTGGATTGTGAATTTAAGTATGCTCTTGCTATCCCTGGATCATTTGTAATGTCTCTGACTGTCGATTTTGTTCTCGCCATTTTCAATTTTAATCGATACGATGAATTTTTCGTATCGGCGATGAATCGAGACGAGGAAGGTAAAAGAGGTGGAACTATTTTTGAAGAGGAGAAGAAGAAAGGAGAAGAAGAAAAAAAAATCCGTAAGAAGGAAACCTTAAGAAGGAGAAGGAGGAGAGGATAAGGTAAATTTGTTTATGTTTTTGTTTTTGTGTTAGGATTAGGGTTATAAAACTAGGGTTATTAGTTAAGATTTAGGGGTATTTTAATCCGTAAGGGTAATTTAGACTTTGCATACCTATTTAGACATCCCTTATAACTCTCCTTTGGATGGTTTTATTGTTTTGAAGCCCCAAAGAAAACTCTGCAGCCCCAAAATCAGCACATATACGTCATAATCAGAGAACTTATCATGACGATTTTGTTCCAGTATTTCCTGCCGTATTTGTTTTGATTTATATGGTCGTAAAGGTTTAGGATAGGTATGTGACGATTTTAGAGTTAGAAAAAGGAAAAATGGTTTAACTTTACTTTCAGAAGTCGTCACATTGTTATACTAAAGCATGACGATGTGTTTGTGAGTCGTCAAGTTGTTCATCCTTACCGTGACGATATTGATGCATGGTCTTTGTTATACTATACAGCCTTGGAGAGACAAGTGCTCCACAGAGTGAGCTAGTTCCATTACCACTCCCACTACCAACCGAGGAAAACGTTGCTGAACATAACTTTGTTTTCATACCATTGTTTTCAACACATAATGTAGTCAATCTTCGACGAAAAAGAGTTGGTGACATGGAACCATTGCTTCGTTGTTTTTGTTCAACCTGTCTAAGGGTGATACGTCACAACAACATGATTGAGAGATCTGGGGATGTAACCAGATCTGGGCGTGTTATCAATCCTAATGAGTGAACTTCGAACAATCTTTCCTTAAAGTGTTTTCAATTTCTTTAGTTGTTGAATTACTAAATTGTTAGTTAAACTTTTGTTCCCTAAATTCTATGTAGTTGGTTTTTGTGCTCTCGTACATTCTACTTATTATCATGTGAGTGATGATTTTGTTATTTTGTCGTACCTTCCACCAACCTTGACAATATATTTCATGGTCATTGCTATTTTGTCTAGCCTCGAAGAGCTCAGCCCTCCTCGCTATCCATTTGGTTCAGAGGTTGATCGACCTCCCCCACGACGATTGCGGGGGGATTATGTTCCTGAATATCTGCCTGGCCCCAGTCATCGTCAGTATCCAGTAATTCCATTTGCTTCTGAGCTTTATCATCAAAACCCACCACCGATTCGCGAGGATGATCCACGTGTGATTCATCAACGTCATTTGTATACACTACGTCAGGAAAAGCCCCACTATAGCTGCTGTTGTATTGAATGTGATAGGGTTGTACGCATCAACATGATTCGCGGCCGAAAGATGGTGGATACGAAGGGACGACGCGTCTTTAATCCCTATGAATGAATGAACTTATGGCAACCTTTCCCTACGTATTTTGTATTAGCTTTAGTTGTTGAATTGGGTTATTTTGTTTGTTGAATTAGTTGAACTTTTCTATTAAGTTAAGCTGGTATGCATAACCACTACTACTTGAACCAATTTCTTGATTGCATATGGCCATATTGATCGATAGGGTAAAAGGAATGTTTGAGGTAAAAGATGAACAATTGGGACGGTTTAAATGCCTAAGTCGTCAAGGATATAAAATCGTATGTGACGATTTTACTGATTTACCCACAAGTCGTCATATTAGGAACTCAAACCATGACGATTTGGATCCTTCAAAATTCCCTTCTCTGCCCGAAATTTGCCTAAACTCGTCATGGTTCAACGAGATAATATGACGATTTTTGGTTGAAGTCGTCATAATATTAGCTCAAACCATGACGATTTAAGTCCTTCCAAGTTCCCTTCTCTGCCCGACATTCCCTAAACCTGTCATGGTTCAAAGAGATAATATGACGATTTAAGGTTTATGTCGTCATATTATTAACTCAAACCATGACGATTGAGGTCCTTCCAAGTTCCCTTCTCTGCCCGAAATTTGCCTCAAATCGTCATGGGTTGTACCCATAAGTATGACGATTTGGTATTCATCCGTCATGGTTTTGGCAGTTACCTTGACGATTTGGGTTGTGATCCTTTGAACTTTTTAAGACACTGAACTCAAAACACGATGTAGTGCAGAAAACACTTACAAAAAAGTTATAAATACGTAATAAAGCGTTATCGGTTATCGCCCAAAGTTACAAAATATAGTTGTTCAAACAACTCACGCGCACTACTTGTTAGGAATGTTAATACTACGCAAAGCGTTATCGGTTATCGCCCAAAGTTGCAAAGAAAACTCGTAATTCTTCTTCCACTCCAGAGCACTTAAGGTAAAAGTACCTTTGGAATTATGCAGGTGCACCGGTGGTAGCGGACACTTGTCCTTGAGCTTCAACCCTATAAAATGGCGTTCCTTCACAAAAGCCATAACAATTCTTCTATTCTGATTCTCCGGTGTGCAAACTGCCTTCGAGGGGATAAATGTGAAACTCCCTGAAGGAAACTTAGGAGTGAAGGAGTGAACAACACAGTGAAAAGTATCCGCTAAAAGTTGGTCACACTGAGGCATCTTCATCCAATATTTATAGCAAGCAGTCTTAGCTCGCTTACGTCCTTTCACACTAGCCATCAACTCCTTGAATTCATAAGCTTGAACCATCGTGTCGCTTTGGTGCATCAAATCAATATACATTTCCTTGTCCTTCAGTAGTTGAGCGGCCATCTCTGCCCTTACATATTCTACCTGGCTCAACCCCATCGCATCCGCGTCATTAAAATGCCCCAACTGTTCACAAGCAACGTGGTAACCACAATGTCCATCCCCATCGACGTCGTCATGTGATATGACGAAATCACTGATGATCCAAGGGATGTCCTTCATATAGTTTTTGTAAATTGTATGAATGGTCCTCAATGGTCTTCCGGTGTTTGCATCCCTGGGGGTCTTCATTGGTCCAACCTCAAGTACGATTGTTTGCATTCCGCTTTGTTGGTTTGACTGTGGAGTGCACAATTCCTCATTATCGACCGTTGGAGCACTTCCTACCCACGATGACACTAATGATGTTCCCACTCCTTGAGTTATTTCTCTAACCTTGGATAGAACTTTTGCTTTTGGGTCAGCAGAACTCTCTTGGGTAAGCACCATCTTCCGGTCACTCTTATGCTTCTTCTCCCCAGCTGTGTACTCGGCTTCCACTAACTCTGCTAGGGTGGGGTTTCTCATAGTACTTTTTTGAAACTTCTTTTCCTTCCTAATTTCACTAAAAGAGGTTGAGCTGATTGGTCTACCAATTGGTTTTTCTATCTCTGGTTCTTCAGCAGTAGTCATCACACGATTAAGGGAAAGAATGGTGCGTTCACGCAAAGCTAGTTTACTCACATGATTCATGGTTGGGTATGATTCAAGTATTTCACGATGCACATCGGTGTCGACCCAAGATTGTGTATCCTCGAATGTATGAGCAGGAATGAATGAGAGTTGCTTCCAAAAGGGATGAATATCCTCGAGCGGAACATGGTCTTCATATCTACCGAGGCGATGAAGACACGGAAGTCCTATACCGATCATCGTCTTACATTCACAAACTTGCACGATACCTTGATCTTCCATCTTTTTAAAAATAGCACGTTGCTTCATCATATAATTTATCGCCCAATGAGATACTCGGAACATAATATAACGAAGAAATCTCTTCTCTTCCTCATTATAACTGGTGCAAAACGAGCTCCTACTCTTTCCCATTTCTTTTTGAATCTTCCACAAATCATGATTACTATACTCATGGATACCTTCTTGTAACGTAACAACCCCATTGTGACATACATCGAGCATCCTCTTCAACCGACCATGAGATCCCTCAACCATACTCGTTGCCTCATTCTTGAAATGAGGATAATCATAGGTCCATGCATAAACAAACCTTTGTTTGTGTTCGGTTAACCACGTATCCATGCAATAATCCACCGCTTTATGATACTTGGGTCTCCATAAATCCTCCCACTTTTTCAAATTTGCATAAAACTTCTCCTTGGTCTTCGAGTGAACCAATTCATCCCAGTCTAACAAATATTCCTTCCATTTTTCCCCCCCGGCTACGTATTCGGCATCATCTTTATCTTTTTCCTTCTGTAGTTCATCTTTAGACAGTTTACTCCTTCGGTCATCTTCCTCTTCCGAACGCTCGCAACCCGTCTTTCCTTTGGGCTTTTGGAAATGAATCTTTGTTCTTGCTAAGATGTTTTGTTGGATGTGCCAACTGCAAAGGAAATTTTGTGCATCCGGAAAAACATCTTGTACTGCCCCCATCAATGCAATATCTCTATCCGTTATTATCACCCCCGGAGTTTGACCCTTGTAGATTTTTTTCAATTCGTTTAGTGCCCACTTGTAGTCGTCCCTTGTCTCGTGTTGCATAAAACACCAAGCCACTGTGAATGATGATTTCTCCGATGTCTGACCCACGATGTTCAATAAAGGCAGGTTGTACTTATTGGTTTTATAAGTGCAATCCATCATCAATATCTGAGGGAAGCACAGAGCTAATTCTATCATCTTGGGATGAGCTAGGAAAATGTGTGTTACCTTGTCTTTCATCCCGACCCTGTGATTAATGTAATAGTTGTGTTTCTCTGCCAACCAAACCGATTGTTGCATAACCATTCTTCCATCCCATGCCTCCCTTCGTAACATTGCTCTAGCGTTGTAAATTTGGGATATTGTGGAAAGGTTGCCTTTGAACTTCTCTTTAATCACACTCAGAATCTTTTGGGGTGCAATTCCTTTCATCTCCCTCACTATATCAATTTCCGCTTCACTCAACTTTGCAACATAAGCATATCCAACAAGAGAATCAGGTTCCGGATGGTTGTGCCAACCACATACTATGCTCTTCAAATACCACCTATTGTCTGGGTCTCTCTTCTTATTGAATATCATCCTGAAAGGGCATTCCGTCTTCTTTGAGATAGTCTTGGACACTTTTCGCTTGGCGTTCTTCCGCACGTACACATCACCCTTTTTCTTGTGACTTTCAAATTTGCGTCCATGCTGGCAAATCATTTGAACATAAGTCTTTCCTACACAGTTACTCTGCACAACCACGCACATTATTTCTTTTGCTTTCGTTTTAGCCCACTCTACCGCCTCATCTCTACTTTCCCATGTCTACATTAACAAAGATGATAAATTTCAAACAAATGACAAAAATCAAGTGACATGGAAACATGTGCGGAAAAAAACAATGGTGGCATACCTCATTAGTCATATAAAAGTCGGTGGTATCTTCAGTTCTCATTTTGAGGGCTTCTGGTTGATTGTCTACTTCCTCCGCATCCAACCAAGGAAACTACATAGAAAGAGGTCGTCAGAAATACCACAGGAGTCGTCAAGGTTGTTTCAAATTGTATGCCGACTTAAGTATTTCAAAAGAAAATCGTCATGGTTTTCAAAAATATCATGACGATTTAGTTGGTTTTTGGGACAGAGAGGATATTTTTGAGACCCCAAAATCGTCACAGTTATAAACACAACCATGACGAGCCGCATTTAATGGCCCCATGTAAATTTGCATGCCATTAAATCGTCATGGTTTGGACAAAAACTGTGACGATTGTTCATCTCTGAGTGTGCTTCATATACATAGTCGTCATGATGATCAAAAATTCCTCGACGATTTGGATAGATCGTCGAGCTTTTGACTTAGAGTATGACGACTCTGGTTTCGAAACATGCACGATTTTGAAGATTTAAGGATTTTTACATACAATCGCGACATTTTTGGATGCATACCTCGTTGTATTCACGCTTGGGTTGTTCATTTGAGTGTTTTTGAGACTCGTTTGCATCAAGAGGATCTTCATACCCAAGAGAGTCTTGTTCTTCATTGTACAATCGATTTTGATCGTGCAACATATCCATAGCGGCTTCATCTTCTATATTATTGAAACATGATTGATCAACCCGCTTTGAGAGAAACTCATGATCGTTTTTAGGACTTGAATCACTCATTTTGGGTAAACCCAAGTTTTTCCCCCCTAAACCCTCTCTTTCTTCTCTCTCCAAACACAAAATTCTAATTTCATTTTTTTTGATAACCATAATATAACATGTCACACTAATAATTTTTGGTAATCAAATTTAGTTAACACCTAATCATATCATTAATTTCTACTAATGAAGGGTTGTTTTGTATTTAAAAAAATATATTCCATATGGGATGACCTCTTTACTTCATTGTGACCCTATTTTGGATTCGCCTTCGCCCCCATGAAATATGGGCTCGCCCCCAAATCAGCCAGGCAAAAAAACTAGGAAAATTAAACCCAAATCTAAAAAGTAGAATTTTTTTTTTTTTTTTTTTTTTTTTTTTTTTTTTTTTTTTTTAATATCTACCAAACAAGAAATCAAACTACCACTTCAATAAAAAAACATATATGATCCAGTAAACAAAATTTGGAGTTAAAACCTGAACGCAACAAACTTAAGTTCTCCTATTCTCCTAAAATGTAAACACTCGAACAAAAAAACAGCAGACATGAAACTGTTTCACCATACATGGCAGAAAGATCTAATCAAACAAACTGAAACCCATGTCATCATCAGACTCTTCAGCAGGTTCATCCTTCTTCTCTTCCTCTTTGGCAGCAGCAGCAGCTGGAGCTGCAGCAGAACCAGAAGCAGCGGCTGGAGCAGCTGCGGCGAACTTGCTTGGGTCCTTCAAATATTCTTTCACTTGCTCAGCCTGAGGGAACGAGTACTCTGTGGCAAGAGCAACAGCCAAAACGTTCTTGTATGCATTGATGAAAATGTGAGGAGCAGCATCAAGAGTAGGGTAGGCAATAGCCAGAGACAATGAAGTAACCATGGACACACCAGCAGCAAACTTCTCCATTAGGTCCTCATCAGTAAGATCAAGTACCTCGGGACTGAAAACTGAACCATTGTCGTAGACAGTAAGGACAACAAGACCATATGAAAATGGCCTGATACCCAACTTAGCAAGCAATGCAGCCTCAGAAGATCCAACCTTTTCACCCTTCTTAATAAGGTCAACAGGGGTGACGATTTCAACTGTACCCTTGTTAATCTTAGTTGGGATGTTAAGAACCTGTAAGAAAGATGTCTGGGATGGATCCAACCCAGTGTTGCCAGGTTGAACTACAACATCAATTGGGGCAACAAGACCAACACGAGCAGGAGCTCCTACCTTGTACTTAGCCACTTCCTCACTGACTTCCTTCAAATCTCCCTTAGTGAAGATCAATCCAACGTTTCCAACAAGCAGAGGAATGAGGTTAAGGAAAGCCTGGTTTCCAGTTTTTTCAGCATGAAGTCTAACAGAACGTTTCATCATAGTATTCTTTCCCATCAACACAACAGAATCACCACGAAGACCCTTACGGATACCTTGCAACTGCTTAGATCCAACATTATCAGCCGCCGTTACCAAAATCTGAGTGTAATCATCAAGGAGTTGGCAAAGCTTCTTGTCGTAAACGATCTTCTTATCAGCCTTTGATGGTTTTGGTGCCATTTCTTACAACAACAACAAAAATACACTAAATCTAAGTATTATGTATTTGAGTTAGGAGGTCCAAGACTAAGTAATGAAACTTCGTCGAGGTGGACGGCAAGATTATGCTGTCTCCTTAGCCCCTGTATAAGTAATCTCTCTCTGCTGGTGGAAGATGAAAGGAAAACCTAAAACCCTAACTCTATCTGTTTGTGTTTACAGTAAAAAAAAAAAAAAAAAGTAGAAAATCAACCATAACAATTAATAGAAAGGAAATACTAACCTAAATTTTACCATTAACCCAGATCTGCATGTGATTCACAAAGACGTTCCTTTTTCTTAACTTACCCAGATTCGAAATTAACCCCACTAAAACTGTTATTGTTGGGTGTGAAACATCAAAACAGTTGTGTATTATGGCTGAAGCAAATTCAGTGTATTTGTCGATGGAAAAGGAGAAGCGGAAGAGAGTATCTGTCGATGGGAAGTGGGGAAAAGGAGAAGCAGAAGAGACACAACCGTCGAGTGTTGACTAAAGAGACACGATGGGAGTGGGGGTAGTTTTCTATGTGATGGAACTTGGAAGGCGAGTAATGGGGTAGTATTAGTTACCCATGAAAGGTGTAAACATGGTGTAAGATTAATTTCTTTTCAATTGATGTGGGGCCAGAATCAATGAGAGAGCTCAATTTGTGAATACTCTCACCTTATTCGTCCAAAGCTTAAAAATGTGGGGCCAGAGTGAATGAGAATTGAGTATTTGGTTTCAATTACATTATATATAAGGATTAGCAGGGGTATCATTTGCATATAAGACAAAAAACTCAAATCGATCCTCACCATTGGATTATGTAGGTAAATGGTACCCCTGCTAATCCTGGTACCCCTGTATAAATCGTGCAAATTTTCACAATGAATGTGAAAATTTCAACCTTACTAAAACAATAAGGTCGTGTAAATGTCACTGTAGTACTGTGGTAAAGGAAACTCGTCTGAATAGGGTTGGCGGGATTTTTCTATATTTCTTTGCCTAGCTACCTGGGCTTCGGTCCAACTTTCATATCCAAAAGAAAAAAAAAATCCTTACGGAAGAAATTTTTTGGATAAAGATAACCACCTTTTTAAATCTTTGGATAGTTTAGTGGGTGAGGAGCCGACTCTCACATTTGAGACAACAAATCGAGTCTCCGCTCTAAAGTCTGGAGATCTCGTCAAAACTCATTTTCATGTAATTTTCATGGGGTTTGGACTGAGTTTGTTCATGGCAGTAGGCTCGGTGGTTTTAGATATGTCAGGGGCAGGTATGAGCCTATGCCATGTATCAGAAAAAGAAAAAGAAAAAAAAAAGAGAACCACCCTTTTGCTACATACCCTATTTCATTTTATCCATGTACATTAAAAACATTTCTAAATTTGACAATCTAAGCCAGAATTACCTACTACAATACAATTGCGCTGATCACAAAAAATTATGGTATTAAGCTAATTTTTAAGATTGTTACATTTACCAATTTAACTATTGTTATGTATGTATAGTACAGACTCCGGAAAGAAAATGAATCAAATAGGATTAGCGGTGGCGGTGTATTTTTCAGTTAAAATCAGTATAGAACCATGAATATGTAGACAAGGGACAGTAAACAAAGTCCAGTGTTGGCAATGTTTGCGGATTGACCGTTTTTACCAGGTGCAGGAGGTGCAGCAGCATCTGGATTTGTCGTCTCGACGTGTGACACTGGTGGCAGAGGTGGATCGACCACGTCTGCTGCTTCGAGGGATGGAGCTGGAGATTGAGCTGGTGGTAATGCACCTTTATCAGCTAACTTAAGCAAATCCCCAGGCATGGGCGTTGGAATTAGGTACGGAAGATCTGTTGCGTCAGGGTCTGCACATGGAGATCCTGCATTGGTAGTCCAAAAATAAATCAGTCCCTTTGGATTTAAGTTATAGACCCGTCAGATATGAGCCACACAGTTTGAAGAAACTTACTCAAGTAGGCGTTAGCAGTAGCGGGATAGTCTGTTATGAGACCATCAACCCCAAACGCTGCGGGTGAGGCATACGTAGAGATTTCTAGGATTGGGTCAGAGAAGAAGTCCATAGCTATTGACGTGAATTCGTTTGTCAGTGTTGCTATGTACACAGTAAGATTCGCATCATGAAATTGTTGAACTATGTCAGTGAACTGTGTAGAGAAGTAAGCTGCTAATACCACAGTTGAAGGCCTGTTCACAACAACAGCATCTGCAAACTTTTTGATTTCATCGGCACTCTGCTGAGTTACATTGCTGATTGTCTCAACAATAGTGAGGACTTTACTATAGGTAGGCACATTCTTAAACTTGGCCAGAACCGAAGTATCGTCAGATTGAATCAAAATCTGTTGAGTAGATTGTTTGTCGAGGGTGGCATTGACTAAGGCACTGGAGACAATCTCTGTAATGTCAAAACCCTTCTTCGCAAGGATTGGAGCATTCTGTAATATTGAACAAATTGCTTACCAAACATTTCAAAGCTAATAATTGTTGTAAGGGGGTAAATGTAACCAACTAACCTTAATGTTGATCATTACTCCAGAGACAGCCTTCGTCTTAGCTAACTCCAGGAAGTCGGAGAACAAAATTAATTTACCGGCATTCTTGTTTA
>JAJJMA010195244.1:0-17381 GCA_023529015.1 Papaver nudicaule | reverse complement strand
TTAACTATTGGCCTAGTCCAAAGTTCTTAGAAGATTGAGAATGGGTAATCAAGCTATGGACCTTTTTAGTTCCGGAACTTGCTTGAGCCCTACTCAAGGTTGCTTAAACTTTAAGCAAAGCCTCCCTTGGTGATCACTATAAATAGATGACCTTCTGCAAGATACAATCTCAATCCTCTACACATCTGTGTATCCTTGCATAAAGGTTGGTCGTCATCTCGAAGTCCTTTTGGACTACGACTATTGAAAGAATTCACTTGAGGATCGTGAAACACAAGTCGGAAGTGAAATTCCATCTTGTATCTTGTGTCGATTGAATATTTTCAATCTTATCACGACCAAGATTTGATAGAAACTTCGTAAGGTAGATCTTGTATCGTAAACCCTAGAATTTTCCAAACGCAAATTCACGAACTAGGTTTCATACTAAGTTTGTCACGCGTTAGGAGGTAAAGTTGTTTAGGCTAGATCAATAAGCCCTATTCAACATATCCGATTTCCATTAACCTTGACTTTAAGTCTAAAAGAAATCACAATCGTATTCTTGTTTAATTACTTGGATACTTTTAGGCGTCATGTTAGAGGCAGGGTCGCGCTAGTCTTCACGAAGGGAAGTGGAGCAACTCCTAGGCCTGTAAAGGACGTCAGATAGGGGAATCAAGCACGTAGGTTTTTGCGGGAGCCAAGAAACGTAGGAGCACATTGGTAGCTGAGTTGCTTGTAGGGCGAATTCAGTCTCGATACAGTCCAGTCTGAAGTCTGAGAGTAGGCTAGCGTCTGTATACCGTTCATACTAAGGGTGTTCACATCTGGACGAGGTCCCTGGGTTTTTCTGCTAGGTTTGCAGTTTCCTCGTTAACAAAATTCTGGTGTCTTGCAGTACTTTTCCCTTCCGCATTATATTGTCTCTGATCTATATAATTGAAGTAATTGCAAGTTTGTTGATTCATAACCTTTGAGTGAATCCATCTCTATTGAGATCTACAAGAACTACGTTCTTGTTAGGGTTCAGTTCTCTGAACTATACTCAGGTTGTTGTTTGAATATTGATTTGTGAGATCGTTCAAACAACTGTAATCAACTAGGTTCACGAAAACTAAAAGTTGGTGGTGTATCTCGGTATCCCCGCTTTTTCACAAACATCCAGTTGCATGGATGCACCTTGCTGTCCTGAATTCACCTGCACAATTTCTAAGTATTAGTCCCACTCCATAATCATCAAAGTTATTTTTAAATGAGGCATCACAACACAAAGATAAATATGGTGGTGTTGGTGGTTTCCAAAACTCTTGTATGAATGGAGTATTCTGGTTATGTATAGCACTTGCAGCAGCTGTTTTCTGTTCCTGTCTTATGAACGGTCTCTCCTATTTTTAGAACGGTGATATAGGGGCTTCAAATCCGGGTCTCCACATAGTCATTTAGAAAGCCCTATATGTAATAATTTTTCATAACAGTTAATTGCCCGTGATTCTAATTCCATACTGATTAGTCTTAAATATGTTTAATTAACTTAACTAATTAAGTGTAGTTTAATTTTGAAAAATCAGATCTTCTTTGATTCATTTAGATTAAATCCTTCGGAAAAATCACAAAAAGTTGTTGTTTTTTTTTTTTTTAGTTTCAGAAGCAACTTGTGGCTTGGTATGCAAACCGTAAAACATACGTTGCGTACCTACGGCTGGTTGGGCTTAATGTTTCGGCCGTAATACAAATTACGGTTTATTGTTCTTCATAAAACGGCTGTAACTACAATTACAGCTGTGAATTTGTAGCCGTAAGTAGACTTAGAGATTTTGTGAATTGGGTACAACTTACGGCTATAAGATACATGCTACGGCTATAAGATACATGTTACGACTAGAAGATAACACACACACACACACAGAAGAAAAAAAAACAACCGTAACCAACCTACTGCTGAAATATATGGGGTTACGACTCGTAAGTTTGCGACATATATTAACTTTCAAAGTAACAAGTTAAGACTGATAGAAGAAAACACGTATTGAGCCGTAACTAACATAATTATTAGTTTCAGCCGCTAAAACCCATACGTAACTTGATTACGGCTACAAGTTCTTAATTTTTGAGACGTATGTTGTGGTTTCGGCTGAAAAACTAGGAGTTGCAGGTAGCCGTAACCAACACTGGTTCACGTTTTTTGATTTTATTTGACTGAATCTAAGCTAACTAAACCACCAACGACTAAATCAAAAGGTGAGTTTCTATTATTACATTTGGATCTCCATTGCTCTACCATTTTGGGTGCAATCCGTCGAACAAAATTCAGAAAAGAAAAAAATCAAACTGAGAAGAAGAAGGAGTAGGGGAGAAAGGTTTTTGATTTTGAGATTTTTGATTTTTTTTTGTTTGTTTGTTTAGATTTACGATTTATATTAGATTAAAAGATATTTTGGTCTGAATAATAATTTTATAAGGGTAACTTAGACATTTCATTGTTTTTAAACACCCCTTAACACACATACTTGGTATTTGAAGTAAATATTGAGGGGCTTCAGGAAATCACCGTTTTAATTTTAGGACGTGCGAAGGGAATTCAAATCCCCGTTCCCACGACTTTAAAACCTCTCTCACAAATAAAAATTCTAATTGGCCTAGAGCTGCACAACGGGTAGGGTGGGTACGGTTTGTCATTTTCGCCATGGCAGATATTTGAATTTTTTTTCGCCATCCTACCCATCCTAGTGACGGATAGAGTCTTACCCACCCGTTGTATGACGGATATGGGTAGGGTGCGTGGCGGTTCATCTATTATTTTATTTGTTTTGGATGATCGACAAGAGGAGGAAGAGGAAGAACGAAGAAGAGAGTCGAGTAAGTTAGGTTAGGACTTGGAAAACTTTAGGTTTTCTAATGGAAAATAAACAACTCTAATATATTTTTTAGGCTGATGGGCGGGTAGGGTAAGGATATTTTTGGGCTTATTTCGCTATCCTACTCGTTTTAGGCTAATGGGCGGGTAGGGTAGGATACGTTTGGTCTTATTTAGCTATCCTACTCGTCGATGGCAGATATTTTCATTTTATTTCGCCACCCTACCCATTGATACGCGGGTAGGGTAGGTTGTGGGTAGAAACTGGCAGTTGCTGGCAGACATGTGCAGCCCTAAGCTGGCCAGCTTTCGTGCAAGAGCCAAAACAGAGTTCAACAACATGCTCGACGTTGACCGTTTTGGGGTTTTTTTGGGACAAGTTCAGAACTAAATATGCCACAACCCAGACGAGCCAGATAGTAAAGGCAACTATTTTAAGAAAGGCTGATTTGGGGGCCGAAGGAAATGATCAGGGACCGGATAATAAAACAAAATAGAGCTATTTCTAAGCTTTTTCTAAAACCCCTTATCCGACATATTTTCTTAAATACCAAAATATCCCTATTTAATTAGAACTAATGAATCAGATTAGTTTAACTAATCTTAGATTAGTTGTTAAACTATTCAAAGTGCCGCCACCACCACTACTACCGGCACCAGCGCCACCGCCACCACCACTACTACCGGCACCAGCGCCACCGCCACCACCACCATTAATTTTCGTCTGGATTTTTGGCAACAAATCCAGCCGAAACTAAATTAGATTTTGTGATTCCATAGCCTATTTTCGGCTCAATTTTAACCCAGAATCCAGCCGAAAATAGAAGAAGACGATGAAGAAGACGATGTACAGTAAATTTTCGGCTAGCTTTTTCAAAATTAAGCCTATTTTCGGCTGGATTGGCTGCGACACATTTGGTAACTTATTTTTCGTCTGGTTTTGTTGCATGAAATACAGACGATAATTGATTTTCGTCTAGATTTTTAGGGTTTCACCCAGCCGACAATTAGATTTTGTGATTCCATAGCCTATTTTCGGCTCAATTTTAACCCAGAATCCAGCCGAAAATAGAAGAAGACGATGAAGAAGACGATGTACAGTAAATTTTCGGCTAGCTTTTTCAAAATTAAGCCTATTTTCGGCTGGATTGGCTGCGACACATTTGGTAACTTATTTTTCAACACAGACGATAATTGATTTTCGTCTAGATTTTTAGGGTTTTATCCAGCCGAAAATCACTCTGAACTATCATTTTTAACCATTCAAAAGAGGAATCAAAGCATAAAAACTTAATCATAGACAAAATTAAACAACGGGAGGAGACGATGAGACGATGAAGAAGAAGATAAAGGTTTTTGTTAATCCTTAATTTAAAAGGGTAACTTAGACTTTTTATATCATTTTGACACCCCTTATAACCATCTCTAGGATAGGAATAAAAAATCCGGTCCCCTGATCATTTCCTTCGGCCCCAAATCAGCCTTTATTTTAAGATTTACTCAGGCGAATTGTCTAAAATTTACTCAGGCGAATTGTCTAAGATTTAGAGAGTCAAACTCAAGTGAGTATCAGACCAACTGATTCTGAAAATATTAATCATAATGTCTCTCTAATGTATTCCAGCTAGTCTCACCCCCTCCCCTTGAAAGTGAAATAGCTGGAAAACTCTTGCATGTATATGCATAATACGGAAACCTAAGCTTAAAAACACTTTCAGAAAGAGAAGAAATAGGTATTACAAGAGCGTAACAAGTGCACCCCATCTGTTAATTTGTAGCTGCAAACGTAAATTCACATAAATAAATTACGTTTGCTCTTACTACTAACCCCAAGATCATCTTTCTTAAATCTATATAAAAATGTGGGTAGTTAAAATAACACTACTACACACCTCAATTACTATTATTACTAGTGCCTCTTCTTTGAATGGGTTTATAAAGCACGACCGTAACATATTTTGAGCGGAAACGATGGGTGATTCCAAGGGCAACCACTGACCGTGGACTTTCTCTATTCTCAATGTAAAGATGGTTGAGTATCACATTTTGCGGGAGAGGTAGAGTTGAAGATGATGTGTCTCTACTACTCACGGCAGGAAAGCTCAAAAGGGTGTGTTGCAGATGAGGAGGGACAAGAGGTGGATCCCTGGCTTCATCTTCATTACCAGGATATGGGTTATTGTAACTTGCGTCTGGTGATCTTGGTACCTCGAAACCCGCAACGGTAATTCCATCCTGCAATTAAAAGCAAAGTTCATGCTCATACAGTTTTAATATGTATATAGTAATAGGCAAATTATATAATCAGGGGTATTCTCACTTGATCTTCACCACACATGTTGTCCATCCTATTCCCGCGGATACGAGAGCCTGAAATGATAACTCCTCAATTAGACATAAAAACAACAGATAAAAGGGTACTTGATAATGATGACTCGCAGAGACCACATTTTCTTTCCTAAAATCGATTTACTTATAAAACAAATGGAAAAAAAAAAGCAAGTTAATTAGACAGCCAAACATTTTTCAGCCACAGTATCACATGGGAGAACTCAGAAGTCGTGTTCAACTTCAACTATCACTATGAATCTAGAAACAACATTGACAACACACCGAGGATAACCTTTGGCATAAAGTTTGCAGCTTAAGAACGGTAAAATGAACAATTTACTATGGGACCATTACCATATCTAAAAGAGCAGGCAAGTTTGATGTTAATATAACATACCCGATGACAAAGAAGGCTTCAATCTTTTTCTCATGGGAGATAAGAAATATTGTATTGTGCAGAAAGGAGAATTGAGAACTAACTATTAACCTATCGGGGTACCCTACTGTGTGGTTGATCC
Organism: Papaver nudicaule; assembly: GCA_023529015.1. NCBI lineage: Eukaryota > Viridiplantae > Streptophyta > Magnoliopsida > Ranunculales > Papaveraceae > Papaver > Papaver nudicaule. The sequence continues at coordinate 11,696 of JAJJMA010195244.1, read as the reverse complement.
CATATACTTATAGCAGTCATCAACAAAATGATAAACATGATACAACGAATAAGGACAACACATTAAATGACCAGGTGACACATAAATCATACTACACATAACTAATTCCCTATAAACCCCCTCAACCCAGTAGTAAGGAGCCAAAATAACTAAAAAGGCTGGTATAGTAATAACTGGATATTCCATATAAACCATATCTTAAATAGGAAAATACTTAATTCTGTATTCTGTAAGGTGAGGAAAACATGTGACATCGTACTTGAGAGACTCATGGTGAGTATGATGATACTGTTTGCAGGAACGCTCGGGTAGGTGTCGGTCAAGTAGATTGGAGGACCAAAACCATATTTTGATATGTACATCACCAATGTCTTACATCGATATGATCGTATATGATAGTATGCAAGTCTGCATTTAACTATTCAATATTTCCAGGTATACTCATTCAAGTCATATAACCAACTACTGTAAGTTTGAAGCTTATCAACATACAGAAATAAGGCTCGTTACATTTTTGGAAATAATGCATGACATTGATGGCAAAGACCAACATAGAAAACATTTCGCAATATTAGAAAATTTCTAGATGACTTTTCTTTCTAATAATTGAATGGTAATGAAAGATGAAGATGCTCTCTGATAAAGACATGAAACCTTCCTTCCCGAGGACCTAATGAAGAGAGTATCACACTACAATCAGAACAAGATTTTCTTAACAGATCAAATATGGATAGATCATCAAACCAGTGACTAAAAAAAAACATCAATTATAGAAGGATTGTCAAGTAAGCAGTGACTAAAATGAACAACTATAACGATCAAATATAGAAGGAATGTCAACTACTGTATAACAAGTAATTAATCTGATGGTTAGAACCAAAACTAATCTAAGGATAATGGTTAGGCCTGTAGCAGGCGCCCAGGAAAATGAATGACTAGCACATTCTAAAAATACCAATTTGATAGAGAGTTTGAAACGCTCAAGTTTCTACAGCCAAGTATGTAGAACCCTGGCTTTCAGGCTCTGTCTAGCATTTTCATAGCTATGAAGGAAAGTTATGTAACTAGACTAGCAAATAGCACAACACTAAATCTAACTCTATAGCTCAAGGCTGGAAGTGTTATTGACGGCTATACCATATGAAAGCTAACAGAAACAGACCTTAATTTTGCTGGGAAGACATAAAGAATATCCCGGAGAAATCAAGGATAATTTGTTAAATGTACATTCCATGATCCTTCACAACCATAGGCAGCAAGACTTTCAAATTTTAAGTTTAGCTGTATTACATTCCAGAAATGTATAATGTTCTTTCCTTTCCATCCTGTTTTGGTTGAGCTAGAGATGACCATGATTGTCAGGAATATAGAAGACAACACGTCATTAATTGCGTACACTTATTATTTCCAGTTGATGCTTAAACCCTGTTGAATTCACTATGCTCATGTATCCAATTTATTCAGGTCTATAAGTTCGAAAGTAAAATTCCAGATAAACCAAACCCGTGTTCTCTCCATAAAGTGTAATGTGCTGCTGAAGACTGAGAAAAACATAACATTCTCAGCAAATGAAACAAGGAACAACATAAGAAACCTCCTCATCAGAAAACTGTTTGCATGAAAATGCATTCTACTAAATATCCATTTTCGACAGCAAACAAATCGAAACCCTAGCTCAAAAACTTCAAATTCCAACTTAACTTGTCTAAAGTCAATACAGAGATCAAAAAGTTACAATCTACCTATAAAAATAATGCGACGCCCAGTATGAATTGAACAATTAACTCTCCACAATTCTATCCACACTAGATTTTTAATTGTTCAACTATCTACAGACTTCACCCCCAGCAAACTTGTGCAATTGTTGCAACCCTAATTAATTAAAACCCCCCAAAACAAAATAAATGAGTAAAAGATATTCTACGAGTTCCAATTGAAATACCTTTGAAGAATCCACGGAAGCCCTAATCCCTCTTGAAGAATCCGCCAGAAAAGAAATTAAGAGGTAAGGAAATCCAAGACAAAAATCTCCCACAAAAAAACCCTTGAACCTTTAAAATTAGAAACTAAAAAAATATAGGAAAGAAAGAATTTAGGGGAAGGGTTCAGCGAATTTGAGAGAGAGAGGTTTCTTGGGTGAAACAAATTACAGACCTAAACAACCAGTTGTCCCTCCTTTCCTTGTTGATCTGATGGAGTTCTTCACAAACTTTGTTTTTTCATTGTGCTGATGTTAGCAACACATCTAGTAGTTCTGTCGCACGCTTGAAAGTATGACACGAACATAAAAAGTGTTTTTTTTTTTTTATAAGTAGAACATAAAAAGTGTTAAAAACTAAAAAGCACAAAAAATGTTAAGCTTTTGTTTGGTTTGACTCGGTCCACTAGTGCGATACGAATTCAATTTTTCATATATGCTTTTTATTTTTTTGTTTGTAAGAAAAACGATATTTACAGGCAGAAACGCCTCTAGGTATCAACCAATACAGAGTTGAGATTACAATAAAGAGCTGATAGATTGTTTACTCTCCATATATATGAAGTTTGAGGAGATATAGTTCCTACAACAGATTTCGCTAAACTAAAAGCCGATAAGTATAAAGTTCTGCTAATACAGTTTAGGTCATTCAAAACAAAAGAGACTGGGTTATTACTGCCATGAGTTCCTTGGATACTAGCATAATACCTTAAAGAGAAACGACCACCAACAGCTTCCTTGTACATATTCTTGATAGCCTTTAAAATGTTGTTATCCTTGGCTTCAAAGTTGACATTTGTTCTTGACCATTCAGTAGCCCATCTGTACGCTAATTGAGCTCCAGTGATTGGTCCATCTCTATTGGCTTTTGCTGGATATCCTCGAGCTCCGATGCATTGACCTGTGGAGTTCAAAGCAATTAAAGCGATGTTAGAATTGTTTGGTATTGCAGAGGGAAGTTCACAAATCTTTATTGTGCAGCTGATATTTCTGCTCAGATTTCTTTCCAGAAACTCTATGTCAGAGTTACTGTTAGGATCATAGTGAAGATTATTTAGGATGTTACCACCGCTATGAATCACTCTATCATAGTCACAGAGATGTTGTTTGATCTCCATCACATTACTTTTTGAACCAACTTTCTTGTTCTCAAAGGAATTGGCACATCTGGCTTTCCATAAGAACCAACAGACAGTGGCATATGTGTTTGCCTGGTTGTTACTCATTCCAGAGAACCAAGAGTTTATCCAGCCATGAAAGTCAGTATTGTTGTTAAAGCTGGAGTTATCAATGCCCAAGAACTCCTTCCAGACATTGGAGGCAAACCCACAATGCATGAAGATACGATAGATTTTTTCAGATGTGGATTTGCAGATTTTACAAATAGGATCAATGTAGTGAAGATGTCTGGCAACTCTAGCATTTAAGGGAAGATAGTTGTGGGCACACTTTCAGAGGAAAAGTTTTATAGCTGGGGTAGTGTCAAGCTTCCAGATTGTTAACCAGTTCTTCTGGTTCACCTCCCCTTTGTATCTGTTATCCATTTTTTTCCTTGTAGAGATATTTGACAGTGAAATTTCCTTTCTTAGTAAGACCTCAAACAATGGTGTCCTCCTCATTTTGGTGGATGTTTGTGTCATATATGGCCCTTTGCTCTTCAATGTTGAACCAAGAGTTAATTTTAGCAGTATCCAAAGTACCAGTAGCAATGATAAGGTCAACAACATGGGTGAGGTTCTCTGGGCAGTTGTCAGGTTTGGTGAGAGATATGTTGGTGCCTTTGATCCACTTGTCCTCCCAGATGTTTACAGTAGCTCCTGAGCCAATTCTCCAAATGTTGTATTTTTGGATGTAGGCAATGCTTTCCAGGATTCCTTTCCAAATCCAAGAGTCTTTGTCATTAGGTTTTGTACTTATAATAAGGATGTCCTTACTTTTGACATACTTAGCCTCCATTAGAGAGGCCCATAGGATTCGGGTTCAGTTAAAAGTCTCCACCAATCTTAGTTAGCATAGCACTATTGAACTCAGTGATATCCATGATCCCAAGACCACCATAGATTTTTGGCTTACAGATGGCTTCCCAAGCTTTGAGGTAGATCCCTGAAGGATTTTCCATGTCCTTGCCCCTGAAAAAGTCTCTTTGTAGGTCATCAAGTTCTTTGATAATTTGAACTGGTAGCTTGAAACAGTTCATCTGATATATGCTTGAAGTAGAAGTAATTGAAGTAATCATTGTTACTCTCCCAGCAGGGGAGAGGGTAGTGTTCTTCCAACCAGTGAGTCTTCCTTTGAGGTTGTCAACACAGGGTCTGAAGGATTAGATCTTGCTTGTTGAAGTAAAGAGAGGGGAGCCCAGATATTTGTCATCAGTTGGAATTTGCTGAACACCCATCATATTACTGATATGAACACCAATTTCTTCAGAAGTATTTTTGCTGAAAAACACTCCAGATTTATTGAAGTTTATAGTTGACCAGAAGCATGACCAGAAGCATTGCTGAAATTTTGGAAAACCTGCATGATATTTTGACATTCCATCATATTCTCCTTGCATAAGACCATGCAGTCATCAGCAAAAAGGAGATAGCTGATGGGGGGTGGGCGGGGGCGGCTTATTGCAGATTTTTATGCCAGTAATTTGGCCAAGATTATCAGCAGTTATGAATGTTCTTGAAAGAGCTTCCATACAGAAAATGAAAAGATATGGAGATAGAGGATCTCCTTGTCTTAGACCCCTAGATAGTTTAACAAACTTTTCAGGGGAGCCATTTACCAGAACTGCAGATTAGTTGTAGAGATGTGTTGGTGTATAAGGTTGCACCATTCAGAGCATAAACCAATTTTCTTCATGATTTCCAATGAGAACTTCCAGGTTACCCTGTTAAACTTTTGCATATCAATATTTAGACCCATAAATCCCTTGTCCCCCCCTTTTTTTCCCCCTTCTTCCTTTCATATTGTGAATGATTTCATGAGCAATGGCAATGTTGTCAGCTATTTGTCTCTCTGGGATGAAGGCATATTGGTATGGGGATATGATTTTGGCCAAGAAAGGTTTCATTCTCTGAGCAAGGAGTTTAGAAATGATTTTATAGGTTGTGTTGCATAAGGAGATGAGTCTGAAGTGAGCTGGGGTAGTAGGTGATTCAATTTTAGGAATGAGACTGATAAAGGTAGAATTCATCTCCTTAAGCATGAACCCAGTGGTGAAGAAATGGGTGACCATTTTGATGATGTCATCACCAAGGATACTCCAATTAGCCTGAAAGAAAAAGGGTGGGAAGCCATCAGGACCAGGGGCTTTGTCACCATCCATACTGAAAAGAATATTTTTGACTTCAGTAGCAGTTGGGATGTCCATCAAGATGTCATTGTCTTCTTCAGTAATGGTAGTAGGGATCAGGTTAATGACCTCATCATTATAGCTAGTAGTATCCTCAGTAGCCATAGTAGAGAAATGGTTGGTGAAGCATTCAGCCACTTCATATCTATCAGTGATCCAAGTACCATCATTCTTTTGAATTGAGTCAATTTTGTTTCTTCTTATCCTGCATTTGGCTTTATTGTGAAAGTGCCTAGTGTTTCTGTCCTCCAGCTTTATCTGATTGTCTCTGCTTTTTATTTTCCAGAATTTCTCTTCAATGGCATACCATTTTCTTATGTTCTTCTTAGCATTCTTGATTTCTCTCCCTCTATTCATTCCAAAGTTGTTGTTGAGGATCCATTCCATATTTTTCTGAGCTTCTTCAAGATTAGTTTTGATGTTACCATATACCTTCTTGTTCCATCCTTTGACCTCAGTCTTCACATCCTTGAGTCTTCTGGCAATGGTGAAAGCAGAAGAGCCATTGTGCTGCTTTTTCCAACATTCAGCAATAATGTCTTTACAGTCCTGATGGTCTAACCAGGGCCCAAAGAATTTGAAGGGGATGAAGCCATTTTTCCAGTGAGGGTTGGTATTAAGATGAATGGGGTTGTGGTCAGAAGCAATGGGTAGGAGGTTTGAAATGGTGGTGTTGGGATATAAAGTGAGCCAACTTTCATTAGCTAAACCCCTGTCCAATCTTTGTTAGTAAGATCCATACCATCTCTTATGTTAGTCCATGTGAAGGGACAACCAGTATAACCCAAATCTGTTAACCAAGCTCATCAATTTTGTTAAGAAAATGGTCAGCAATATTCTTATCAATAGGTTGTGTGCTAAATTTTTCACAATCATGCAGAGTGAAGTTAAGATCTCTATTATGAGCCATGGGAGAGAGTTATCAGCTGCAGTTTTTTCTATATTTTTCCAAGATTTGATTTTCTTTGGGAGATCACCAGAACTGCCATAATAACCTGTGAGTATCCATTTGCCATTGGTGGAAGTGCTGATAAGCGCATTTATATGGTTATGAGAGAAGTCAATGATTTCAACAGAAATATTGCTCTACCAAGCCATAGTTAATCCTCCAGCAGTTCCAACAATGCCACTTGGTTCCACATAATAGTAATTATAGACATTCAGATCTCTTAAGATTTTCCTAAGGTTGCCTTTATTTTGTTTGGTTTCAGAGATAAAAATGATGTCAGGGTTGATTTTATTAAGCATATCATTCAAATAGTTCTGAGTTCTAGGTTTCCCTAATCCTTGACAGTTCCAGGCTATGACAGAAATGAATTGCCAAAGGTAGGAAACACAAGGATACATAAATATAGTGATGTCGTAGCTAACATGATGACATGCAAGGGTTGATCAAAAACAACATACCAATTGAGTTTGGTCAACATGAATTGACATCAAATGAAATAAGTAGAGTAGTTTTCAGGATTGCAAACCTTGCTTGAGTGGTGGATGCTCAGCTCCAGAGTATTTTCATTGGCATCGCCATCAACATTGTTCTCATTATTAACCACCCCATAACCTCCCACCAGCAATGTTCTTTTAAGCCTCAATCTGATCTTCACTTTCCATAGCTTTCTTCCTCTTAGCTTCACCATTTCTTGATCGATCATCCACTTTGCCTTTGGCAGTAGAAGGAGAGTTTCCCATTTTCCTAACTCTGTCCTTCAACTTTTCCTTCCTCATACTCCAAATATTGATTTTGTTTTGCTCTTGGAATTCCTCAGTAGTCAGCGGTTTGATGGGTTCTTTAAAAGAAGGGACATTTGGGAAGATGCCCTTCACATTAATAGTGGTTTCACCAGTGCTACAAGAGGTAATTCTAAGAGGCTTATCTTTCTTTTTCTGACTCTGAGAATTGTTGTGAGTAATATTCTTCTTGAGCTTTGACTTTTCCTTCATGATCTCAGGGCTTTCAACATGCTCATTGTCAGGATTATCCACTTCACTATTTTCTCCAAAGACAAGGAGTTCTTTGTTCCAGATAGCACCATACTTTGCTTTCCTAATTAATTTTTTCTAGATCCATTTCAGCTTCTCTTTGTTTTGCTTGTTCAAGCATGATGGAAAATTGAGCAGCAATTTCCTTATCTTTACTGGTATCAGTTCTCCTTTTGGGGATAAATGGTGGTGGGGTAGTTATTTCAGGAGTTAGTGGTGTGAATTTGGCTATGGGTATGTCAGAATCCTCACAGGAGTGGTCTGGATGATCAAGGATGCGACATTCTTTGCAGAAGTCAAGGCCATTCAAAGCATATGCCACTTCCAGCCAATGAGAGAGAATAGAAGTTTCCCATGCTTCAACTCCAAACTTTAGTCTTTGAGTGACATCTATGCAGATCTTGACTTCAATATTCTTTTCTTCTCTATCTCTGCCATAAGGCCTCTTGGAGTCTTTGAGGGTTCCAATAGGAGTTAGGATGTTGCTGAGATCAGGTATAATTCTTCTTGGGATTCTCTTGGCAAGCAGCCATATTCTTAGTCTGTAGAAGCTTTCTTCATCAATGTTGTCTAGACCTTCTTCTGGCACTTCCACAAGAACAATCAGCTTCCCAAACACTCCTCTTGTTCCTTCATTTCTGAGGACTCTGTAGTCATATAAACTAGTAAGCTTGATGGTGTAAAAGTTTCGTCTTCTGTTGAAGAGATCCACTTCAGCACGCCTCCTGAGATCCCAATTATTGTTTATGAAAGTACTGACTTTGGTCGTTTCATAGGAGATTCTGCTACAGAGTCTACCAATGAAGCTTCATTTCCAGTTGATAACTTCATTAGGGAGGATATTGGCATGGTTGATAAAAACCTTAGGGAAAAGATCTTCTGGAATGCTGAGAGTGGAGTTCATTTGATTGACAAGGTTATCAACAGAGATATTATTGGATTCAGTATTTTTTTCTTTAGTAGTCGAGTTTGAAGAAGAGCCTTTCATGGTGGTGATGATTGTAGTGATTTGGTGGAACGGAAAAGCTTGAACTAGCAAAGTTGCAGTGGGTGGTTGGGGGACAATTATGGAAGCCAACGATGGTGTGCCACATAGTGGTGGTTCTGTTTTTGGAAAATTGTATTTTTCATATATGCAGTATGCTGTGTTTCATTGGGAAATTGTATTTTGTAATCACATGCGCTTAATCGCTAACTTTCAACAAGAAGCCTTCTTTGAGCCCTCCAGAAATTCCTTGACCCCTCCCAATAACTAGTTACTCTATTACTCCGTGAGGAAATGTTTATTTTCCCTAGAGTTTTAGGTTAAGTTACCAAAATATTCTTTACCTAACAACCTTAATTAAGACTTAACCAAAATCATTATACACCTAATAACCTAATTAATCAAATATAAACCGAAAATCATTTCACCTTATATCATTTCTTTCTCCTCCGTCTCACACAAAAAACCCAAAGTTGTTCACAGTCTTTTTTCTTTCACTTCTTCATCATGTATAGGACAAACCAATTTCAACATTTTGCTTTATAAATATGTTTCCAATTGATTTAGAAACTGAATCGACGTGAAATCGGACTTTTTTGTTGCAACAACCTAAGATTCAGCTCATAAAACCCCCCCAAAACTTAGCTGAATCTACTACCCAGAAGAACAGTTCGGCTCATAATGAATATGGAGGATTCAACTGATAACTGAAGGTGAAAATAATGAGCCGAATCTGCATCAACGGGAGATAATGGCAGGTACTTAAGCTAGATTCGGCTCAAAATCCATTTCGTCGAATAAACCGAATACCAACTGACCCGTATTCGGCTCCTAAACCTAGGCCATATGAAAGCCGAATATAGTTTGGCTTTTCTACCATTTTTTGTTATTAGAAATTCGGCTATCGAATGGGATGCATTAGACCCATAACTTATTTCCTATTTGTGAGCCGAATTTCGTCCACTCTTCTAGGTATGGATCTGATAAGCACTACACGAAATTGACTTTTTAGCAACGATGGTGGGCCGTTGCAGAAAATAAAAGCAACGCCGAGTGGCCGTTGGCGGGACGCCGTTATTGTTAGTGTTGGGATAATTACAGCAACGGATCTGCCGTTGGTGTAATTATAATTACAGCAACACATGCATCTGTTGCAGTAATTATTGTCACAGATGGGACATACCATCATACCGTGCCGCGTGGCAACCTACTGTAACGGTCTACCCGTTACGGTGTGCAGTAACTGATAAAACAACTCTTAACTGTAACATTTATATCCAACGGTGTTTTTGTGCGGTAATGGTTTATCCGTTTGCCAGCTGGCAGTTTTCTTAACTGTTTTGAAACAGCCAGCACCGTTGCGTCTGCGTAACTGATACCCTAATTGTTAAAGTAACGGAAGGTACTGATGGAACCTATTTCCTAACGGTTCAGCGCTTGCCACCTGGCCTTCTGTCGTAACGGATCCAGCGACTTTTGCTCCCGTTAAACTACGGCGTGTAACAGATAAATTTTAACGGCTTAGTCAACATTTGTATTCGTGGGAAACGCATATGTAACAGTTTTTAAGATTGCCACGTGTTTTTGCAACTAACAGATTTGTGTAACGTCTGTTATCGTTGGAAGAAACTGTATTATTTAAAAAAAAAAAATAACGCTAACAAGCGTTAAGCCCTGCGTTACAATTGCACCTGGAATACAATTCATTCCGGAATCTTGAATACAGTTCATTTGTGAACCTACAATACAGTTTTTTCCTGAACCTGCAATACAATACAATTCATTTCTAAACCTGCAATACTGAATCGAAATCCTGTAATTTTCAATTCATTCCCACTGAAATACATCCATTCTCATTCAACTAACACAACCATTTCATTCAAACTCTGAAAATCATACAACCGTTTATACATCCATTCACTACACTCATTCACAATCCTAAATTGATAAAACTGCACAAGGCAAAACAGATACATACATTTTTGCCTGTGTTATTACTACCTCTAGATTAGAAGGTTGTGTGTTTTGGCAGTTTGCATTTTATGTGATGTTCTGTAATGATACCTTGGATCAGAAGAAGCTTTGTTATATGACGCATAATGGTTTTTAGCAGTTTCTCAGAGATCTTTATCATCAACGCAACCTTCATTTTGCTTTGTCGACCTCAGATGTGAGAGTTCTGGGAAACTATACATTCATGTCTCTCCTTCTCTACATGTGTTGGTACTGCTACAATGAATCCTCACAAAACAAAGATAATGGTAGTAACTAGTAAGTAAGATAAACCAAGACAAACTAATGAACATCAAACATAGACTGATGTATTGAGGCTTCCTCACCAACAGAAGTTGGGGATGAAAATATGCTGCTCATCATGTTTGCCGAATCGATCTTCTCCATTTCGGCAAACTTCATAAGCAGTATATTTCATCTCCAAAAACTCAATGATGGTAACTCGTTCCTAATACTCCAAAGCATGTAGCACATACTATTATAAAGAGATTATATGAAATGTAAACAAACCTTTGGGCGAAAATAGGTGTCCTGCAGCAGCCCCTTGCTCAAAGAAGCCTCCTCGCAAGACAAAGATAATGTAGCAAGTAAAAATCAAGCAAGATTAACTGATGATAACAACATATCTAGACTAATGTATCGAGGCTTCTCACCAACAGAAATTGGAGACAGAATATATTGCGCGTGAGGTTTGCTGCATCTATCTCCTACATTTACAGCAAACTTCACTAGCAATTCATCTTGTCTCCAAACAGTCAATGGTGGTGAGTTGTTCCTATTATTCCAAAGCATGTAGCACATAATATTATAAAGAATTCATATGATATGTAGACAAACCTTAAGTTGAAAAAGGTGTCCTGCAGCAGCCCCGTGCTCAAAGAAGCCTCCTCACAAGACATAGACAATGTAGTAAGTAAAATGTCCTTGAATGACACCGACAGGTCCTCTTTCATAGTAGCATACTAATCCAGCTAGACCCTTTTGGAGCTGGAATAAACTCTTTAAAGAAAACTTTATGATTGGGAGTTTACTCCAATCCTAAAAGAGGCTTGCTAGACCAATGCAGTCATATCTTTCCCTTTCTGCACTTGTGTTGGTACTGCCACAGTGAATCCTTGCAAAACATAGTAATGGTACCAAGTAAGAATAAACCAAGACGGTGACAATCATCAAACTTAGACTAATGTATGGAGGCTTCCTCACCAATAGAAATTGGGGATGAAAATGTACTGGTAGTCATGTTTACCGCATCGATCCCATCCATTTACGGCAAACTTCACAACCAGTACATCTCATCTCCAAACACTCAATGGTGGTGAGTTGTTCCTAATACTCCAAATCATGTAACACATAATAAAATAAAGAGATTGCACACTATATGATATGTAGACAAA